>LPNX011120957.1:0-28758 GCA_001517045.1 Pseudotsuga menziesii | reverse complement strand
AACCAAACTTGCATAACCCACTACCGAGAATTCACAGCGAAGCTTAGTATTAACAGAGATCTTATATTATCAGATATATTCAGTTTAATGCATGAAAATGACAGAAACAGGAATAAAACAACAAAACCACAACACCAAATATAACGTGGTTCAGCCCCAGTGTAGGGGCTACGTCCACAAACTGCGTTTTATTCCTCTTTCCTCAAAACCACAGTTTATCTGCGCACTCAGCTGCAGATTCCTTCAGCTTTTGACAGCCGCGCACACAGCAGCAGGCTTCTGCGCACACAGCTGCAGAGGTCGTCCACGCACACAGCTGGGACTTGTCCTTTCCTTGCCAAAAACCAACCTTACTTCACCTTATCTTTCTTACATCAAAAATCCTAACCTATCCATTTTCCATAAGCGCTTATTTATACCGCGCAGCTTTACAAAAACCATGGGCTTAAACCATGGGCACCCACAAAACCCTAAACCCTGGATTTAAACCATGGGATTATTACAAAAAGAGAGGGTTTTGACTTACCCTGACACCCCTAAGACTATTTTGACCCAAAGCTCTGCTTATAAATTAACCGCAGAGTTACCCCCTATGGGGTATGCGCCCCAACAGCAGCCAAACTATTAGCCTGTCCGTGGAGATAACTGGACGAAAAAATATATATAAGGATTGGTGGTCAGAAGCTTTTCCCTTCCGCAACATCGGGGCTCGGAAGCCTTTTCCCTTCCACAACGGTAGGGATCGGAAGCCTTTTCCCTTCCGCAACGGCGGGGCTCAGAAGCCTTTTCCTCTTCCGCAACGGTGGGGCTCGAAATCCTTTTCCCTTCCACAATGGTGAGGCTCGGAATCCTTTTCCCTTCCGCAACGGCGCGGTTCACAAGGCATCTCCCTTCCGCAACGGCAGAAGCTTGACGAACATTCTGACGGATCGGAGGTCGGAACGATTCAACAGCCGCAATGGCGGAAGCCCAAAACTTAAAAGATCGGTGAAATAACTCGACGGAATCGGAAAAAGAAGTGGTGTGCCATCCGCAACTGCGGAAACCAAAGTGACTAAAGCCTCCGACTCGAAAACCAGCCAACAGCCGATTGAGACCGTCGGAGCCCGTTGCTTATCCTCTTCTGCAACGGTGAAGCACGATTGACTAACACTTCCGGCAGTTTAGTCACGTATGGTTCCGGAGGTCAAATCCTTGGCATGGCAGGATATTCATAGCTTATTCGTAACAGTTGGAAAGATTTTCTTGGTAGTTATTCCACCGTTGCAATAACATTGAAGGGCATATGAACCGCCCGCTAGGATAACGAGTCGACATTTGGCAGGGGGATGTGAACAGTCGCATTTCTTTTACGTTTTGTCTCCTTGGTAATAGCTGTGTGAAAGAAGGTAAATCCGTTACTTATGAGGCTTAAATAGAGGAAGCTGCTGACCAGAAGAGGACGACGATTGGGGGGACTCAGTTCTTTGGGAGCACAGTGCAACGTTTTCTCTGTGATGAGAAGCTTCAGAGCGCATTTTGCTGTTCCTTTTTGAAGTCGACTATTCTTAGTTATAACTTGGCTTCTTTTGACTGTTGAAGTCCAATTTTGTAACATTAGAGAGGAGGTCTTGAAGAATTTACTATTGATGTCCAGTTTCTGTGATTAGTCCTGAACCATTTGTACCATTTTGAGAAGTTAATTGGATCGGTTCCCATTGGAGAGGGGCTCGGAGACGTAGCCCAGTGGAGGGGGTGAACTCCGTTATCAATTTCTGTCTGTGACTTTGGTTTCTGTGTTTTCTTCTTGGAATTGGTTTCTCAGTCTTGTTTTTCATTCATGTTCTGAGCATTTAATTTCTATTGATGTTGTTCCTTTAATTAACCTATTGCATGCATTCTTTTACAACAAACTTTTAATGCACTAAAGTTGAGGTCCTACGGATCAAGATTGAAATTGAGACACCGGTTGAGGGGTTTGAAAAATTGGCTATATATTTTCAATTGCTGCCATGGATAGAAGGGTATTGGAGAAAACTTGGAGGATTTGAAGAGGCATGCATAGAATTATAGAGCATTGGAGTTGAATTCGCAGTCGAAATCCCATTCACAGGTTAGTAAATTCCATTCTTTTTAATAAACTTTAAATACAAGGTTTCTATGGTTTATTTTTTTCCTATGAAAAAATAAATGACGGTCCACATTATGGAGTACATCCATTATTATATGGTTTCTCTGGTTCCTCATAGGTTTTTTCACTATTTTAGAAGGCTCTTCTCCAGATTTATTTCCACACACATTCTAGCATAGGAATAGTTACCTCCTTTTGTCTTAGCTCAGTCAATAAAATGATCCTGCTTGTTTCTAATGTCTTTGAGCAAAGGATCCGTATAGTGATAAGCTAAAGGATCTTTGGCCATATGAATATGTCAGGAATTAGAAATAGCCATTTGGGTATGAGTTAATGTACTGTTTTGATTGGCTAAATTTGACTGATAATATGCCAGATAATCTATGAACGAATGCATTAATGCCCCCTTGGACTAAGTTGGTCTATCAGGCCAGGGTTATAGAATCAAGTTCAATAGATTATTTTAACTTGATGATCTCTGTAATCTGGATTCGATGTGATACATCCTCGATATAATCTAATTGGAGGAATTTTTCTGTCTAAAATTGCAATTATACAGACTCCAATTTAGTAGAGTGGCAGATTTATTTATTTGATTTTGATATGGCTCAGCTCTGGATTCAATGTAGCTCTATGTATATTAGGCACCGCTATTCCATACTATGGCTTTGCAGGTCTGCACTGACCAGTTACAATTTTTCGATAATCTATGCTCATCCTTCACGATTTCATGGTGGTCCTAATGACATGAGGCTCTTCTCAAATCACCCTTCCTATAAGGATTCAACAATGCTGCTTGAAGAGGGTGGGGGAAAAATAGTCAAAACCCATTAGGATGCCTTTGCCTTTGTGTGCGTTGAAGAGAGTTACCCTGTGCAAAGTTGCAAACTCTTTTGGGAGTCGAAGTTTCCGTTCACCCAATTATTATGATATCTTGAAATCTGTATAGTTTGGATTCATTTCAAGAAATATTTCATCCTCATTTTATGTGCAGCCATGATTCTTTTGCTCTTCTTTTTTCAAATGTTTCCATTTGCTTAGCTTATGTACTTTGTGAATCTGATGCAATTGCCGGAGGCTGGTACTTTCATAGATTTTGTTATCTTTCATGGAATTTTGTTGTCTAGGACAATTATCTGCTTTGGTAGACCGGGTTGCATTTCACATGCAATTTGAGTGACTGAAAACCCTATCCTTGAAGCAAATAATGATTAGTTAAGCTCCCCTAACATGTAAATTTTGTTACGACCACTAGACTAGTGGTATGTAAATTTTGTAACAACGATTACATTATAGATTAATGGCATCCAAACCCCCTTTGTTTCATATTATGTAAGGTGTGACCTCAACTAAAAATATTTTCTATCTCTTAATGCAATGCAAAAATGAAGTTACTTTCTGTTTGGAAGCTAGATCCCACTTTCTAAAATTGGGATTTAAAATCACTCAACAATGCTGCTTGCTATTTTCACAGTTTTGATAGTGAATGGATGGAATTTGGCTGATGCATATTATTGGATACTCATCACATCTTTGTCTTTTTAATGTCTTGTTATTGTATCAGTTCATATATCACCTACTAGGCTTCTGGTATTGCTGCTTGCAGTTGGCATGGACACCACAACAAGTAGTGGCCTATGGCCGTCTACATCAATACAATATTACGCAGTCAATGAAATTCCTCTTTCAAGTGAACCTCATTTGCAAATTATTCACCAACAACAATGACATTGCTATGGAAGTACAAGTCAAGGTGAATTTCCACTAGCATCCAATCCCTCCATTGTTCTACATGTGATTACAGAATGTAATCTGGATCCTCAAGATCTTGCTAGACTAGAGGCAAGTTTTTGTGTTTATGGTTTCAGAATGGCAGAATGGATTGCAAACTGTCAAGCTTGTTTAGCTTCAATTTTGCAATATATTTTAATGATTGTAATGTTTACCTGGTTGAATTGTTTCATCATTTTGCAGCCTTCATCATGGTTCTTTAGACAACCGACAAAATTTTCCCCTGACTTTAATGTATCTATATCTAGACTTGCAGCATTGGACATGTGTCAAAGTAGAGCTGCATTCAAGCCCATGACACAATCAGAGAGAGAAACTCTAAAAGAAAGATGCGGAGGTTCTTGGAAGTTGGTATTTCGGTTCTTGGTAGCTGGGGAAACATGCTACAGGCGTGAAAAGTCTCAATCCATAGCTGGACCTGGTCATAGTGTCGTAGTAACAAAGTATGGTGTAGTTTATACATTTGGTTCTAATAGTTCTGGACAGCTTGGCCATGGGACAACAGATGAAGAATGGCACCCAAGACTGATCAGGTGTGCAATAAATTCCTGTGTGTTCTTTTGTCTAGTATTTTTCCCAAGGTGTACTGTGCTTTTGCAGTGTTGAATCTCATTTTAAATTGACATGGGTTGAGAATTGGGAGGTTACATCATTCATATGCAGGTCTCTTCAGGGGATTCTTATTATCCAGGAAACTACAGGAGCAGGGCGTACGATGCTTATTAGTGATATAGGACAAGTTTATGCATTTGGGAAAGACTCTTTTGGTGACTCAGCGTATGGGATTGAAGGCTCTAAGACTGCCACTACTCCATAGCTGGTGGAGTCTTTCAAAGGAATTTTTGTAGTGCAAGCAGTCATTGGTAATTTCTTCACTGTTGTTCCTTCATGAGAGGGTAGATTTTACACATTCTCTTGGGGTTCAGATGCAATTCTTGGTCATCAAACTGATCTCCATGATCACGAACCACATTTACTAAAAGGTGATCTGCAGAATGTTCGTGTGGTACAAATTGCAGTAGGCTATTGTTATTTGTTAGCTCTCAGCTATCAGCCCAGTGGAATGTAAATTTTGTAAGTTAAACATATTTTATGTTCCCATTGACTTTATGAAACTACTTGATGCCTGTGTTGCAGAACCGTCTTTGAATTTGAAAATAACATTACATGCATATATGTGGGTATCTGCAGGTCAGTATATTCTGTTGGCTATGGCTTAGGTGGAAAGATCAGACATGGTTCTCGAACAGATGAAAAGTACCCTCGGATGATTGAACAATTTAAACATTTGAAGCTAGAGCCAATTGTGATAGCGGCTAGTGCATGGCATGTTGCTGTTGTGGGAAAAGATGGACAAGTATGTACATGGGGATGGGGTCGATATGTTTTTCTGGGTCACGAAAATGAAGAATGTGAAACTATTCCCAAGGTTGTGGAATCACTTCTAGGGCTGAAGGTCGTTCATGTGACTACAGGTTATTATACCACATTCATTGTGGCTGAAAATGGGGATGTCTATTCCTTTGGATGTGGGGAGTCATCAAGTCTTGGGCACCACTTGGCCATAGCAGCTGAAGGCCAGGTCTGTATGGTATGGCTTTTCACTTGTAAAATATCTACTGGTTTTTCAAGCCAGTGCAACTTCTCTTGAAGTTTAATTCTACTAATGTTTTATTGATGCCAATGTTCAGGCTCAGAGACATGCAAACTTGCTAAGGCCAGAACTATATATTGTAAAAAAACTATATTATCCATCTAAACATAATACTGTAACTAAATCCATCGACAATATCGAACAAATTTGGTACTAAATACTCCTACATTATGGAATAACCATGCCGATTAATTCTTCGACCTCCGAATGGGAAAGTGATTAATAACAATGGACCTTGCACATGCTGAACTAGCCAGGTAGCGCCAATTATTAATGATGGGCATATTTTTCAACCCTGCACCAGTTCAAGCACCCCGACAAATCGATATTCAGTCCCAAATATTTCCCTTTGGTAGGAGCAAGTGGTTCGTTGGTTGTGAGAGGATGAATCAGGTCTGAGAGGCATCTTTAGGCATATATTAGGCCATGCAGATTGAAATTGAGACACCGGTTGATGGGTTTCAAAAATTGGCTATATATTTTCAATTGCTGCCATGGATAGAAGGGTATTGGAGCAAACTTGGAGGATTTGAAGAGGCATGCATAGAATTCTGGAGCATTGGAGTTGAATTTGCAGTCGAAATCCCATTCACAGGTTAGTAAATTCCATTCTTTTTAATAAACTTTAAATACAAGGTTTCTCTGGTTTATTTGTTTCCTATGAAAAAAAAATGACGGTCCACATTATGGAGTACACCCGTTATTACATGGTTTCTCTGGTTCCTCATAGGTTTTTTTACTGTTTTAGAAGGCCCTTCTCCAGATCTATTTCCACACACATTCTAGCATAGGAATACTTACCTCCTTTTGTCTTAGCTCAGTCAATAAAATGATCCTGCTTGTTTCTATCTCAAACGTGCAAAAAAATGACCAAAAATATGCAAACCCTTTAAGGCGTTTGGTCATGATCCTATCTCAAACATCTTTTATTTGGTCAAGGTCCTCCTTCAAGGATGCACATTTGAGATAGGATCATGACCAAAAAAAAGTGGCCTTGAAGGAGGACCTTGAGGCTGGTTTAGGGTTTAGGAGGAATTTTTAATAGTCAATGGTTTGTAAGGAGTTTTATCAGATGGCATTTCTTATGAATTTTTGCATGATATGTTTGTGAGGAAGTCAGATTGTCCCTGAATTTGAGTTCCTTCAAATCATTTTTATGGTGTTGGCTTTTGAATCCTTCTTTGAATATTGAATTTGGCACAAGGTATCTACTTGGTTTAATTTCAATGTACTATCAGTTGTTTCCTTTTGACAAGGAAAAATACGAAGTCCTTGTTGCTTTTGATAAGGTAGAATTGCTAAGTCTTAAGATTTTCTCAAGACCTATTATTTGTGGCTATTATAGATTCTCAGATAACCCAAAGCTAACATTTTCAGCCATCGGAACATCTCTTAGCATATTTGTAATTGTCCTTCTTGTGGGACATATTTTGTTTGCAGCTGTAAATCGTATTAAAAAAACTAAAGAGGATTGTAGGGAAATGGAATAACTTAAGGGACGTGCTAAAGCTGTTGATGTTGCAAAGTCACAGGTACTCTATTTTTTCAATGAATAGTTAATTTTGCAAATCTTGTCGACAAATCATATTGTATTGTATTAACCTCGTTTCATTGTTCATTTTCCTATTTTGTGGTCAGTTGTTTTTAGTTTTATGGGTGTGTTCTTTATTTTATTCATTTGGTAAGAAAGGTCCTAACTTCAAAGGAGAGCCCAAGATTTCCTTGAAGTTTTATTATTTGTCTAACATGTCAACTCATTTACTATCGTATTGATCATGCTATAGATGGTTTAGACAAGTTGCTAAAAGAAAACTAATTTGCTATTAGCGCTAGGTTTTGTGTCTAGTGATAGTTTCGCAGATTCTATCCAGACTCTAATTATACTCAGTGTTGCACTACTTTGTTCATAGTTTAAAAGCTTTAACCCTTGATGCAGTTATACATGCACCAACACCCAACCTGTGCAACACAGGGTATAGTGCTGCTTTCATTTCATATCTGACAAAGATGTAGTCAAGAATTAACCCAATTCAGGATTATATTTGTTAATCGATTCATGTTAGATCAAAATTAATTTTCTTGGTACTTTAAGTAAACAAGTAAATGTGTTAAACCTTGCAGTCATTAATTGATATAAATTAATTAATTAGAAAGGAAAAGGTAATTTAATTTGTTTTCAGTAATATTGACGCATTCCTTACAGTTTGGCCGACACCCTTCTCCTATAGTAAGGGAACATGAGCTAAAGGTGGTATGTAGCTTATTTAACATTAAAAGTTAAATTGAAAAAAATCAAATTATAAGAAAATTCTGTGTCAAAATAAAATTATGTGTATAACTCCATGCTAAGCAATGATGATTTAGGGTTAAGATAGATATATGGAGATTTAATTAAGTTCAAATTATCTACTTGAATTTTACAGTAGCACCCTGCCTACATTCTCAAGGAACTCTAGGATCACTGTGACCCCCAAGATTTGAACTCTTTTCCTATCTGTGGATTTTTTATTATCAGATAGAAAAGATTGGGGGCTTAGACATACATACCTATATGCTTGTTATGCACCCATTTGTTCACTAAGGCATAGGAGGTCTGCACCAACACGTACTCACTAAGGCATAGGAGGTATGCACCCATTTTTTCACTAAGGCATTGGATTTGAGACTTTCTTAAATAATTCATCAGTTTCCATAGTTGTCATGTCACTCATTAACCACATGGAATATAGGGGTGAAATCCTTCACAGATTGCACTATGTATACAGGTTTCTACATGTGCAGTTGAGCATAATTGTTTTGTGGATTTGTTGGTTATATTTCCTATTGAAATCCATTTCCTGGTTTAGAGATAAATTTTACTTTTCTTAGGTACTAAATAGTTGCAGATTTAGCCATTCAAGTTTAATTTTAACCAATTCTTAAATTGAATTTGTTAGATTAGATTTTCCTATTTTGCACATGATCTTGGTTATTGTTGTTAGCTGTTGAACAAGATAAATAATTTGCTTCATTGTTTTTGTAATTTACAGTTCATTGTTTTTCTATTTTACAAGTGATATTTTTTTATTGGATTTTGTAGGAGTGAGATTAACTTATAAGTGGGCCATTGAGTATGAAGAGCCCGCTACTGAGGATTTGTCATTCAGTATGAAGACCCTGATGTTGAGGCTTTCAAGCTGTTAAGTGTGGTTTTGAAGCTGCTGACGTGGGATCTAAGTATGGTTTTGAAACTGTTGATGTGGGATCTAAAGTATGGTTTTGCAACCAAATGCAAGTATGATGGTTTAGCCATTGTAATATTTTGAAAAGTGATGATTTTTCTGTAAAGTTATATGGAAATTAATATGTGTTTTTGAGAAAAACTCATATTTATTGTAATACTTTTGACATTTCATGTAATATAATTTGTGGTTTAAAACTTATATATATGGTTGTACTTTATATTATGTACCAATGTTGTAATTATTAACTAATTAATGTGACAGTGCATGATTTACATGTGTATTAGATATTATTTACAAGTGTTGTAATTAATTATAATGAGACATTGCATAATTCGCATGTGTATTAGATGAGAATAAATGTATGATTCTTTTTTTAATTTAAACGTAATATCATATTAAAAATTTATATCAATTAATAATGGACACCATTAAAACTACTAAAATATAATGACCATACATAAAGCGACTAAAAATGACTAAATCAGTGACCAGTAAATGAGATTAATGACCAAAATTCGCAAATAAAATGACCAATAATTGAGAGATATGCGGCCAAACAATGAGATATAAATGACCAGAAAAATGACCAAAATTCACATATCAATGACCAAAAATCAGTTTTGGTGGCTAATTTATGGTCTTTTATTACGTGACCAAATTTGGTCATATTCTAGCTTGTCACGTGGTCATTAATTTGGTCACAAATGTGGTCATATATTTGGTCATTGATTCAAATATATGACCAAATTAATGACCAAATATATGACGAACCGACAAGGTATAAATGACCAAAATAAAAATGACCAATTTTGGTCATGTAATAAAAGACCGCAAATTAGCCACCAACGATTGCTAAACCAAAAGTGGTCATTGATATGCGGATTTTGGTCATTTTTTTGGTCACTAATCTCTCATTTTCCACTAGTGTGAAGTAATATAGAAACAAACTTAAAGATACAATCCTGTTAATATACAACATATGATAACATTTACAGCCTAAGGGTAATATTTAAGAAATACAAACCCTAGTAGATTCTAACAAGAGAATAAAACACATAGGGTTAGGAGATGGATTGAAATAATTTACCTAGCATATCCAACAATTAATCTAGAAAATAGAATAGACAGCCTAGGGTTACAATTTAAGAAATGAAAACCCTAGGAGATATAGTGAGAACCATCATTTCTAGGGTTAGAAATATATAATGAACGTTTACATAAAGTAGCTAGCATTTATACTAGAAATGAACTTGACATACTAAAAACTCATAGGTCTGTAATTTTTTGAAGCTCCTTTAATGGCTAAACTTGCACACTTTTAAATAACCAGCATTAACAATTTAATACAGATCTGACTTCTGGTTTTGATGACCAAATCATTTGGAAACTACCATGTTCCTCCCAATCATGACCCGGAACCATTCCTGGTTTTAATCCGTATCTCCCCGAGCTGGACTCCAACATGCAAGTAGCTTCGAGATCCTAAGGTAAGGTTTCCTATCTAGTGTATCAGATCTGGATATGTTCTCTTTTTTCTTCCAAGAAATGTTTCTTCAATATTTTACTTGACAACAAACAAGAAGAAAATGACTCCTCTAATGATAGATCAGAACCCCAAGCCCTTCCTTGGCTTGAGTATTTGTAGATAGACTTTTCAGTCAAAGGGACAGTTAAATCAAGAAACCTTGGTTTCTTGATTTAACCCTTTTTAATTACCTTGGGTAATTATTAATATTTTTAACTTAGGAACTTTCTGCTAGTTCCTAGTTGGACTTTTTAGTTTTTGGACTATTTATTATCTTTTGATAATAAGTAATAATTGATGGAGTTTCTTGTTCTTCTTTCATTTATTTATATTATTAATATATTTACTTCTTTATACATACCATGTATAAAGTACATAATAATATAACACTTTGTTAACAATGTCTTTGAGCATCATATATCATGATCCCTAGACTTAATGACACTTCTTCATTAAGGTTAAGTAGGTAGATGGTTTAGGTCTACTAGGCTAGGAAACTCGAAACATTCTTGCATGTTGGATTTCCCTCATATAACGTGGTGGCTCTTCAGTACTTTGATGAGAATACAGAAATTCAAAATTTCATTTAATCACTTATAAATAAGTATGATGAGATTAATATTTTCTCAAGATGTTTTCACTTGGAAGTTATTAAATTATTTTCAGTAACCCCTAGCGCTTACTAGAGCCCATACTCAATGCTTTAACATGGAGTTACAATTCAGTGCAATTCCAAAGCTCCTTTCTCAACACTAGTGCTAGGATGTACTTGTACAATACACCTAGGGATAAAATGGCCAAGGATCTGATACTCTGGAGCTTATGATCAACATCAACATGGAAGGATCCAGGGCTTATGCCCAACACATCCAATTATCTTTTCATGTGTTCCAGAGCTTCTCTCTCAACATAAAGGTAAGTACTCATGTGCTCTAGAGCTTCTCACTCAACAAAAATCATCAATCACTCAAGTGCTCAATAGCTCCTTGTTCAACACAAAACATCTCATCAATCATGTTCTTTAGGTTCCAGTCCCAACAGAAACAAGAATATACATATGTCATCAATAATTGGCTTATTCCCAATATATAAAACAAATGATCATGCTCATATGCTGTGGGGTCTTCGACCCAATAAAAATAAATTAAACACCAATATAATCATCATAATAAATAGCCATATGCCTATAAGTGTTAGGTCCAAAATTCATGATATTACATCCCTCCTTGCTTAGAACAACACCGTCCCTGGTGTTCTAGGGACTCGAAATGATATCATGAAACAAGCTGAGGTAAGCCTTTCTCATGGTGCCCTCGTTCTCCCAAGTAGCCTCATTAGCCTCAAAGTGCTTCCACTGCACTTTCAATTGGACCACGGTGTGCTTCCAAAGCTACACCTCTCTCTTGTCCAGTATATGAGTAGGATCAGGGGCAAACTCCCCTTCAGGTTCCACCTGTAATAGGGACCAATCAACAACATGTTTAGTATCATAAAAATATTTCTTTAAAAAAGATGCATGGAAAACATTATGGACTATTACATGCACAGGAAATGCTAGTTCATAAGCCACTAGCCCTTTCTTGGCTAGTATTTCAAAAGGTTCACAAAATATAGGTGTTAAATTACCACACCTACCCAAGATGAAGGAGATTATTTTGGATTTTACTTTCAAGTAAACATGATTGCCTATTTGAAAGTACTTATCTTATCTTTTCTAATCTGCGTAATGTTTCTGGTGGTCCTGTGCTTCTTTAAGGTTCACCTAGACCTTGGTAACCAACTGTTCCAAGTCCATATACAAATTATTCCGTAACATGAGCTGATCCATTGGGCTATCCCAAGTAACCAGTGTTGTACACTTCCGACCATAGAGTACCTCAAAGGAACTCATCTTGGCGTAATTTTGATAACAATTATTATACGCAAACTCTGCGAGGTGTAGGTAATCCTCCCACTTCGTGGGATTGTTCATGAAATACATTTGGAGCATGTCCTCAACAATTCGGTTTAGTCTCTCTATCTTCCCTTCTATCTGCGGGTGATATGCAGTGCTAAAGTTCAACTACATATCCAATCTATAGAATAAAGATCTCCAAAAGTTTCCTATAATCTTAACATCTCAATCTAAGATAATTGCCTTGGGTATCCCATGCAATCTAAATATCTCTTTCAAGAATATATCATCAATGTTCATGGCCTTGTAGGTTGACTTCACAGGAATGAAGTGTGTTTCCTTCAACAACTTGTCGATGACCACAAAAATAGAATCAGTTTGCTTCTTACTTTTCTGTAAACTAGTGATAAATTCCATATTAATGACCTCCCACTTCCGTTCTAGAATGGGCAATGGCTGCAGCAATCTTGCAGGATGCTGATGCTCAGCTTTGACTAGCCGGCACTCCTGACATTTCACAATAAACATTGCAATGTCGGCCTTTAAATTAGGCCAGAAAAAGTGTATCTTGACAGCGGATATCATCTTTTGATATCCCGAGTGCCCTGAGTAGGGTTCTCGATGAAATTTTTGAGGATGTTGGACCGAAGGTCCCCTCCTTCTAGAACATACAAGCGATCCTTGGACCATAGCAGTCTGGATTCGTCTACCTTGTAGTATTTTTGTTATTGAAACAACCTATCCTCCTGGATTTTCTTGAGGATCTCTACATAGAAGGGGTCAACTCCGTTGGCCACTCTAATCCTCTCATGCAAATATACATCAGTTGGACTCAAGGTAACCTCATAAATAATATGATTTCATCTACTTAAAGCATCGGCAACCTTATTCTCCTTACCCTTAATGTGCTTAATCTTGAAATGGTACTCGCTAAGGAAATCCAACCATCTGGCTTGCCTCGCATTCAAATCGGGTTGATGAAATAGATACTTCAGACTCATATTATCTGTCTTAAAAAGGAATTTCCTTCCCATGAGGTAGTTCCTCCACATCCTCAAAGCATGGATGATGGAAACTAACTCAAGATCATGCGTAGGTTAATTATGCTCATTCTCTTTTAACTTCCGCGACTCATAACAGATCGCGTGATCATTTTGCAAGAGGACTCCTCCAAGTGCGTCGTTACATGCATACGTGTAAACAATGATATCCCCATCCAGATACGCAATTCATAACACTGTTGTGGTTATCCAAAGATGCTTAAGCTTTTGAAACCTTTCTTCACACTTAGCGGTCCATAAGAACTTACTTGCTTTCTTCTGCAAAGCGGTCATGGGACAAGCGATTCTCGAGAATTTCTTAATGAACTTTCGATAATATCCATCTAATCCCAAAAATGACCTAATGTCAGTGACACTAGTTGGGTAGGCCAATCCTTTATGGCTTTAATCTTTTTTAGGTCCATAACTATCCCTGTCTCAGAGATAATGTGACCTAGATACTGTATCTACGGTTTGTAAAAATTGAATTTATTAAGCTTAGCACAAAGCTGGTGTTCTCTCAACACTTTTAGTACTACGGGAAGGTGTTCTTCGTGTTCTTTTTTATTCTTTGAATAAACCAATATGTCATTTATAAAGACTAAGACAAACTTATCTAGATACCTACTCAATATGTTGTTCATAATACACATAAAGTTCGCGGGTGCATTGGTCATCCCAAATGGCATCACTACAAACTTGTAGTGCTTGTACCTTGTATAAAAGGTGGTTTTGTGAGTATCCTCATCTCGAATCCATACCTGATGGTACCCGGATCGCAAGTCAATATTTGAAAATATTATGGCTCCTCCCACTTGATCGAATAAGTCATCGATCCTAGGGAGTGGGTAATGGTTCTTGATAATCATTTTGTTCAACTCATGGTAATGGATGCACATTCGCATCGTACTGTCTTTATTCTTTACGAAAAATATCAGTTCTCTCCAAGGAGACAGACTGGGTTGGATATACCCTTTCTCTATCAACTCCTGCAACTGCAGTTTGAGTTCCACCAACTCAGGTGCACTCATGCGGTTAGGGGATGCTAGAACTGATCCTGGGGTCAGTTCGATGGAAACATATAGGTCTCATTTTGGAGGTAATCCAGGGATTTATTTGGGAAACACATCCTTGAATTCTTCAAGAATGGGGAAGTCATCTATGCGTTGTTACCTATCAGAATCTATGTCTCGGATGTTTACTGCAAACAGCTTGTAGCCTTTCCTAACACATTTCTTTTGTTGTAAGGCGGATATTTGTATTACCAAAACTTTCTTTAGAATGCCCTGAGCCTTCACTTGGTTCCTTAGGCTATCAGTACACAGTATAGACTTGTGCAAACAATCGAACATGACATGGTGTTGTTCCATTCAGTCCATGCCGATAAGTACATCATACGACCCTAAAGGTAGGATGTTCAAGTTTAATTTTGTAAGCAAACCATTCAAGTTTACCTCACATTATTTAACAATTTCTGAAACCTTTCATTTCGTACCTATGGCTAAATGAACCAGCCAAGGTTTATCATGTTTTATGTTGCCTAGTTTGCATTCATCAACAATTTTAGGTGAAACATAGCTTCGGAAAGCACCGAGATCTATAAGTATTGAAATAGAAATGTTCAAGATCTTACTTCTATCTCAACCATTGTAGCTTGATGATCTGCTTGTCGACCATCCAATGCTGCATATATCCGTGATGTTCGACCTATGTCCTTAGCAGTTGGTTCCTCTTGTAACTTGAGCAAGACTCTGGAAGTCTTGTTCTTACAATCTCGGGCATAATGAGGCCCAATGAATTTCCAACACTTGATATGTAGCGGGGTAGCATTGGCTCCAATTGCTACTAGTTTGTTAACATTAGCAGCTAGTACATAAGGCTTCATACCAGATCTATTAAAATTCTTGTTTGCTTGAAAGATGTTATTCTTCTTTGTGTATGACTATAGGTTGGACCCAGGTTTGCGGTTATCAGAGAAGTTCTTAGACTTTTCTTGGTTTTGGTTCATGTTCTCTTTCCTCAGTTGTCCATGCCAATAATAGATCCTAGCTTTGTGTAACATGGTATCCAAAGTCTTAGGCATGTTGAATTCAATCCTGTCCTGAAAACTAGGAGGAAGACATCCTAGGAACTGTTGGATCTTTACCTTTTCTTCTTTGATGTATGCTACATAATGCAACAAATCTAGAAATATGTTAATAAGCATGTCCATATTCATGGATCCCATATGTAGTTCATGAAATCCTTTCACTTTTCGATCAAAGAACCTTTCCGACATATATTTTTCTTGGAAAAGTTTTTGGAAAGTATCCCAATGTATTTCCCTCAACTCATCTTTCTTGGTGTGTTTTAAATCCCTCCACCATCTTGTTGCCTTACCATTTAAGTTATAGATGGCGATCCAAGCCTTCATCTCACTTGAATAGTTATGAACCTCGAAATACTTACTCATTCCCAACAGCCACTCTTCAGCCTTCTCCCTGATGTTTACTTAACCTTCATAGGTCGGGGTTCTTGTTTTTTGAAACTCCCCCTAAAGAATGTCATCACTTATTTGTTTCTTTCTTTTAGGAGAAAGAGAGTCATCACTGGAAGGACTGTGATGATCTCCTTTTGGTGCTTCAGGGGTTTTTTCTTCTCCTCTTCGGCTGTTAGCCCGTTTAGGGTAAGGTTCTCTTTTGGAACTATTTGTGGACTGGGAAGGTTTACCCTATGGGCTGCCTCCCATCATATTTCTTAGTAATGCTTCGTTTATAGCTTATTGTTCATTTCTTTCATTCACGATGTCTTCTCTGAGACTTTGTAATTATGCCTGAAGACTATTTATAGTCTTCAAAATATCAAAATTTAGCTCCACCACCAGTTCTCCTTCTGGGGTGGGGGTGTTAATTCTACCTTGCCGGCTATTATCTCCTTAAATGTTCATAATCTGAACTGTTCCTATAAAAATTCTTGTAACAACAAAAAAATTTAATAACAGGAAAAATTTCTATTAGAAACCAAAATTTAATATTATACTTTATTTTCTCTACGGTGATTGCTTGGTGCGCCCATAGGTTTCTTAGTTTCTAAAATGGGCTCTGATACCACTTGTAATGTCCCCAAAAATCGAAAATAATTTTTCTTTATAGTCTAGTAAAAGCTACCTAGACGAAACATTATTCACTTGCAGAACTAGATCGTACACTTTATGTACCACTGTTCATTTGTAATCCATTCTTACATTCTATCTTTTACTTTCAGTCATTATTTTTAATGTATTTTAATTACGATGTCGTACTGCTGTTTTACTGCTTAGTATTATGTTTATACTTTTGTCACTTATGTGTTGTCATTGGATTAAATGCTTCTTTCTTTCTGCATAGTCGCACTTGTTAATTTTAAAGTCCTAATTTAACTTTGTTTGTGGAAACAAAGTGGGTGGAGTGGTGGGACTCGTTCTCCCATCATGGTTTGAAAGGTAAAGGTGTTTACTTGTTCACAAGCTTACTTAGTTCTCTGAACTAAGGCACTTATTTTACTTCATATGCAGTTCATACTTTGTGACGAGATCTTGTTTAAAGAGTACAGAAAGTCTTGATCCTAAAGAACATATTGCTGGTTGACTTTGGTTCTTTACCAACTCAGAAATATAACTAGGTATAATACTATTCTTGTCAATTTAGCTATCATCACTAAATTTCATGTACGTTACTTATGCTTCATTACGGTATTGTAATTCATCATTTTACATAATAGTATTAACTTCGTTCTATGTTTATTTATAAAATCTATTAATAGTTCCTATGTATCTCGTACTGCAAATTATTATCTTGGCCTAAGGACGGACCGTTGATTTTTATGAGGGTCAAATATTTAACATGGCATATTACATATGCCATGTTCACTAAGCACACACTTAGGGCTTAATTGCATTGTATTAAGTTAATGCTTTGAGCTATGGTTCACATGTTATTATGTCTTAATCCTTTAATATATAAGTCTTGTGGCTTGAATTATGGCTAGCACAGACCATACGTGGACTATGCACTTAAACCTTAACATTGCATTGTACTAAACCTTGCTATAACATAAACATTGTAAGTGTTACCTTGTGATATGATTGGGGTGGTGATATAACATATGGTTTGGACCTTATATGATGGGGTTTAACGATTGCATGGTAGGTGGAGACTATACTAAATTGACATTACCAAACTATATGATAGTGGGTTTTGGTTTTGGTGGTCGAAACCAGCTGGTGCCATTAATGCACCTTAGTTTTCATGGTATCATTCCCTTAGGCGTAGCTCACAATGGTTTGGGCATTTCGTTTGTCATTTGGGGTTTCTCTTGGCTCTACGTAGAAGTTAATCGAGGCAACCTTCAGATGAGGAAGGTAATCCTCGCTTGGGGGTTTTCTTGCTTGTTATTTTCGTGTTTGTTATGAGGCTCCATTCATTGTCTTACTCCTGATCATGGCTTCATTTGTTTGGTTGTAAGTGCCGAAGGATGATGAGTAGTGTGGCTCCAGCTCCATCAGGGTTTTGACTGTAAGCAATAAGCAAGGTAAGCCTTGCCAACAAGATTACGCTTATTACCTCTCATCCCGTCTACGTGGTGTTTCATGTTAGATCATGGGGCTCTCTGTGGGGTTTGAATTCACTTTTGGGCCTTGTAATTTATAGATTTGCGTTTTTAATTTAATGGTATAGTGGATTTGGCCGTGGAGTAGACTCTAGTTACTGATGGCTCTGTGTATTTAGTTTTTTGGGGTTTTGTAAATCATAGATGGATTTGGGATTTTGAACCATGGGTTGTACTAGTGCTTGCAATGGTGCCATAGCCTATTGGCATGCCTGTGTAGACTTTGTTTTGGATTTTAATGGTGACTGAGTGTATAGACTGCGATGATGGCATTACTATGTATAATGTAGATACTATGTGTTTTAATGAAACAACCATGGTTATTTTACTTGATATGTATGTGGAACTTATACTGTGTTGATGGCTTATTAGCATGGTTTTAAGAACATACATATGCCTTCGTTGTGGTCTCTGTTTTGAGTATTTTAAATTAATTGAATGGTTAATAGTGTGGGGTATGGACACGTCGTAACTGGCTTGAGCCTTTCCCATCGTGGTTGCGATAGTCTTTGATGTATTTTATTTACTGTTTAAATTTTGTTGAATAGCTTATGGGGTGAATTGTTAACAGAGTCATTTTGTTGCTTAACCATAGTGTGTATTTTTTATTTGGCATACTGTAGCTTGGGTGTATGCTGCGCGTAGATTTTGTTGGTTATTTACGGTTATGATATCAAGGGTTTCATTTATAATGTGGATTTATAAAATTCCAGGTGTGCAAACCCACGATGGCCTTTGTCATTGTTGGTTTAGACCATTAAATAGACTGTGTAGTAATAGATTGTTGGCTGAGGCCGTGCAGTAGCATAATCGTAGTTCTAATTAACAGCATGGTCGTGATTTATAATTGTTTCCCGCATACATAATATGTATAGCATGGCCATTGATTAGAATAGAGACAACCTACAGGGTCAATCCATGGGCGTTGCTATATGTAAAGACTTATGGATTATTTAAAGGATTGACTCGTGTGTGCTACATATTTTTATGGTTTTTATTTATGTAATAGAACAATAGCAAGGTTATGCGATTTTATTTCTATGTATGTATATTAGCTATGGTTGTTATTACTTCTTTTTCCTTGGGGTTGGACATCCATAGGAATCGATGTTGTGACCTCTGTTAGCATTTAAAGTTTTTAATTATTAGTTGGTTAATGTTACACAATTATGGAAGTTTAATTAGGAGTGTGGATTTTATATAAATAAACAGCGTCTCGATAATGGACCACATGGATGGTCACGATGCTCCTCTGAATATTTAATTGTGATGATGTTTATGTAAATGGAAATGTTTTAATACTAATTTGTATTTAATGAGGCATACTTATTGAAAGGTCTTTAATGGTTTGCTATCTTTGATTTAATTATAGTATGTTCTTAGTTGGTTTAATTTATATTCTAATTATG
Source organism: Pseudotsuga menziesii (assembly GCA_001517045.1). Taxonomy (NCBI): domain Eukaryota; kingdom Viridiplantae; phylum Streptophyta; class Pinopsida; order Pinales; family Pinaceae; genus Pseudotsuga; species Pseudotsuga menziesii. The sequence goes on along the minus strand of LPNX011120957.1, from coordinate 9,485 downwards.
TTACTAAATACTTATACTTAGTATGTTGGTTTATTTAATGTCGTTAATAATTAGATGGATACTATCATAGTTCTTTTAATGGTAGTTTAGGTTGAAGCTAGTATTTATGTATAATTATATGAATTCCTACTTATAAACTAGTTTGAAATAAACTTAACCAAGCCTCTGCTGACAAATGAAATATGTGAGGAGATTAATAAATCCTAGAGAATGATTACTTAGTTACTCAAAATCAAACCCTAATTTATAGTAAACATAATCTCAATATTGAAGTAATACAGAAACAAAGTTAAGGATACAATCCTCATAATATACAACATATGATAACATTTACACTATAAGGGTAATAGTTAAGAACTACAAACCCTAACATATTCTAACAAGAGAATAAAACACATAGGGTTAGGAGATGCTTCGAAATCATTTACCTAGCATATCCAACAATTAATATAGCAAATAGAATAGACAACGTAGGGTTACAATTTAAGAAATGAAAACCCTAGGAGATATAGTCAGAACCTTTATTTCTAGGGTTAGAACTATATAATGAACCTTTACATAAAGTAGCCATCATTTATACTAGAAATGAACTTGACATACTAAGAACTCATAGCTGTAATTTTATGAAGCTCCTTTAATTCAAGAACCTGCACACTTTTAAATAACCAGCATTAACAATTTACGATAGATATGACATCTGGTTTTGATGACCAAATCACTTACGAACTACCATGTTCCCCCCAGCCATGACCTAGAACTGTTCCTTTTTTTAATCTCGATCCCCCTTGGTTTTCCTATTTGGTGTATCAGATCTGGATCAGTTCTCCTTTTCCTTCCAGGAAATGTTTCTTCAAGAATTTACTTGAGAGTAAAGAGGAAGAAAATGACTCCTCTCATGATAGATCAGAACCCCAAGCCCTTCCTTGGATTGAGTCTTTATAGACAAACTTTTCAGTCAAAGGGACAATTAAATCAAGAAACCTTGGTTTCTTGATTTATCCCTTTTCAATTACCTTAGGTAATTATTAATATCGTTAACTTGGGAACTTTCTACTAGTTCCTAGTTGGACTTTTTAGTTTTAGGACTATTTATTATCTTTTAATAATAAATAATAATTGATGGAGCTTCCTATTTTTCTTTCATTTATTTATATTATTAATATATTTACTTTTTTATACATACCATGTATAAAGTACATAATAATATAACACTTTGTTAACAATGTCTTTGGGAATCATATATCATTATCTCTAGACTCAATGATACTTCTTTATTAAGGTCAAGTAGGTAGATGGTTTAGGTCTACTAGGCTAGGAAAATCTAAACATCCTTGCATGTTGGATTTCCCTCGTATAACGTGGTATCTCTTAAGTACTTTTATAAGAATACATAAATTCGAAATTTCATTTAATCGCTTATAAATAAGTATGATGAGATCAATATTTTTCTTGAGTCGTTTTCATTTGGAAGTTATTAAATACTTTTAAGTAACCCCTAGCGCTTACTAGAGCCCATATTGAATGCTTTAACAAGGAGTTACAATTCAGTGCAATTCAAGGGCTCCTCGCTCAACACTAGTGTTAGGATGTACTTGTACGATACACCTAGGGATACAATGGCCAAGGATCTAGTGCTCTAGAGCTTATGCTCAACATCAACATGGAAGGCTTGAGGGATTTTTCCCAACACATCCAATTATCATTTCATGTGTTCCAAAGCTTCTCGCTCAACACAAAGGTAAGTACTTGTGTGCTCGAGAGATTCTCACTGAACACAAATCATCAATCACTCAAGTGCTCTAGAGCTGCTCGCTCAACACAAAACATCTCATCAATCATGTGCTTCAAGGTCCATTCCCAACACAAACAAGCATATACATATATCATCAATAATTGGCTTACGACCAATATATAAAACAAATCATCATGTTCATATGCAATGGGGTCTTTGACCCAATATAAAAAAATAAACCATCAAGATAATCATCATAATCAATAGGCACATGCCTATCAGTGTTGGGTACAACATTTAGGATATTGCATTGATAGATTAGAATTATATTTCTATTTCACGCGTGATACTATATATATATATATATATATATATATATATATATATATATATATAGTATATTGGTTAGTTTCTTGTTATTATATTTAGTTAATGGTAATTAAATCTAGGTTTTAATTTAATCTTAGATTTGAACTAGTATTTTGTTTAAAGAGGGCTCTGCTGACAATATGGACTCTTTGAGTAGAGTAAAATAGGGAAATGAATAGATAGGTATTTTAATATGATATAATTATTAGTTGGAAAGGAAACATTATTAAAACAATAGAAGACAATACAGAAGTAAAACCTAAAAATACCAAACCCTTGATAATCTTGAAATAGGAATTAAATTACAACATAGGGTTATAGTTAAAAATGTAAACCCTAAAAGAATTAGACAGAAACCACAGCACATAGGGTTCGAAAATATAATGTAAACATTTTCCTAGTCTAGCGAGCACTTATTCTAGAAAATGAGATAAGCAGTCTAGAACCTCATATGTGTAAATTGAAGCTCCTTTAATGGTTGTAACCTACATACTCAACTAAGTAGTATTAACAATTCATAGGTAGATCTGACCTCTGTATTAGATTACTAAATCACTTGGGAACTACCATGTTCCACCCAACCATGACCTAGAATCATTCCTTGTTTCAATCTAGATCCCCCCGATATAGTTCCAACATGAAAGTAGCTTAGAGATACTAAGGTGAGGTTTCCCTAATTGGTATATGAGGTCTCGATCAGTTCTCCTTCTTCATCTGAGGGGAATGTTCTCCAAGAAGTCTCTCTCTTGAGAAATAACAGTCTTTCTCGAGAAATAGTAGGAAAAATAATGACTCCAAAAAGATAGATCAGATCCCCAAGCCTCTCTTTGGCTTGAGACTTTATAGACATACTTTTCAGTCAAAGGGGCAGTTAAATCAAGAATCCTTTATTTAACCATTTTTATTTAATTTGGGTATTTTAATACTTTAACTTAGGAACTTTTAACTTGTAATATCCCTCTTTAAGGCCTCTAAATATTTTGTAATTTCTAAATGTATTTATTCTCTTGTGAGGAGCTCAAGGCTAAGGCCCCACCAACAGAACCTTATATGTGATTTCCTAAGTCATAGACTTGGGAGGCTTAAGACTTGAGTGCAGCTTCATTCGGATAACCGAGTCCACTAGGAGGAGAGACTAGTGGTTGACAACACCTAGGGGACCTAGTTCTTCATGGCCTAAATGTTGTGGCACAAGGAAGCTCACTACGATGTTTATTGGTGGGTTTTCATAGTCGCCAATCTAGGTAAGAGCGACATTAAAATGAGTAAAACACACACACACACACACACACACACACACACACATATATATATATATGTATATGTATGTATGTATGTATATACATACATACATACATACATACATATATATATATCTATATGTATGTATATGTATGTTTTAAGAAGGCATATATATGTATCTATATGTATGTTTTAAATAAGTTATAACATGTATCCACCATTGAAAGGAATCTCCTCCGCGTGAAGGAGGCTCACCTTGGGCCTAATTTTAGGGAAATCCCCTCGTGCAAATTTAGTGGGAGGAGTTTCTGCCTTGTCTTAAGGAAATTAAAATAGTTGTTCGTGAGGCAAAAAGACTATTGTATGCTGAACACATGCCTCGAGCTGAATTATTAATGGTGATTTTAGGGGGAACTTATTTCGGCAAAAATTAAGGGCAGAATTGACTGCCTTGATTGTAGGACGCATGGCGCATCTTGGGGAAAGAGACCATTACTCCTTGGTTTTATTAGGTTACAAAATCTAGTGGATGAGGGACAAAAAAAAAACATGGTAGGAATGGAAGGGCGAGTGGAGACTGAGCAAATTTCTTCAAGTATCTGCAATATTTTGTCTATCTTTAGTTTTACACCGAAAAGAAGAGAGCGCGCTAGTCTTTCTCCATCTACAAGGATAAAGGAGGACCTTGAAGAGGAAAGATTTCAAATTGATAAGTATCTTTCCCCCATTTGCAATTAATGATTGAAGGATTTTGTATACTCAGTTTAAGATAATCCAGGTCGATAAGGGCACAAACCTATTATTGGTATCTTTATTTCTATTGTAGATAATGCTTCAAGAGGAAAGGGTTGAAGACATTACTTGAAACTTAACGGCTGGATAAATGTTGGAAAAACCTATAGTCGTTTATTTATGATATAAATGGTAACCTCCACAAGTTATTGCAGTGGCCAGCTATTTGCATTACCCACGATTAATGGGAAATCACTAGGGTTTGAGTGAGAAACTGAGCCACAAATTATTGGAGTGGATAGGTATTGCATTATCCACGATTTAATGGGAAAGGTGTTGTATCTACTATCCAAGTTCAGACATCCTTAGCAAACCTGAAGTCCCATAAACAACCTAGTCTTACAATTATTTCCAAACCTGTAGATTTGTGAGGTAAATATGCATGGGAAAAGATCCAAGTCTAGACCTCCTTACCAAATGAGAATCGTTAAAAAACATCAGCAACATAGTGTTGGAAGTATCTCCATATTGGATTGGAAGGGTCATTGCTTATTTTCTGCCGCTAAAGTTGATTTTATTATGAATGTGATAAACTGATAGGTTTGTATGTTTTTGTACAATTGCCTAAGGGCGTATGGGGTCACTCACACTGATTTTCTATTTTGATATTTTTGCATCAAAATACCCACACTAATGCTATTGCTGTAGGATTTTATGGCAAATTCACGTGTATAAAACTAGCAAAAGAAAATGACACGGGGATGACTGAAGTTGTTGGTTTTTATTATCTTCTTTTGTGAGAGTTTTGCATAAATAATTTGGTTGCTGCAGTGCTAAACTCAAATGATTGAATGAATTTGTCATGCTAAGAACGTTGCTTCCTATGAGTGATTTTAGAAATTATTGGTTATTTTGAAGTGCTTTTTCTCAGTATAAGAACTTTATTTTTAACACTCCTCACAGTCATACTTTTTCTGGATTTGTTCTATAATGAAAATAATCATTGTTGTGTAGTTTTTCCGGGTGGTAATTGAAAATTCCTAAGGGAAGGAGCCACCGTGATCTGGATTCTCGAAGACCTAGGATAATTCCCTATCTATCCAACCATGGTCAGGAGAAAGAGGCACTCATGGTAAATCATTCTGATACACAGGGTTCTTCTGGATATGTATTATATATGTGATTTAATATATATATATATATATATATATATAGAATCAACTCAACTCGCCCTTATCAGAGATTGAAACTTGAAATGGGTTGGTTATACTTTTATATTTACACGGCTTACATGGATAGATGTAAGTATAGTATGAACTACTGACGAAACATTTAAACATAAGTATACTATGAATTGAAACATACTTGTGAAATATTTATATTCATAGTACATACAATTACCCCCAAATGGTACCTTAATGGTATGATGAATAATGTTTAAGTTAATTGGTGTGTAGGTATTGCACTTGGGTTGAGTGTAGACACTTCACTATGATGCCAAGAGTGGCGTGTATACCATTAGATATTTTGATATAGTGTATAGGGGGTTCAAAGTATGTTAATAACAATAAAAATATGGATTAAGTACAAGGGAGGTCTTAGTACTAAGTGCAAACTTGGTTTAAAACATCATTAATTGATTTTGGTTGACCCATCACGATTACAGGAATTAATTAACCAAGTTGATTAGGAATGGCTTAGAGATACTCTCAAAAGGGATAGTGTGCTAGAATGATAGAAAGAAAATATAGCAACATTGAAGTTGTGGATTTGTAACCTATTTTAATGAAGTAAATGTCACGGGATGTGACTCTCTTTGGTGGACATAGCCCAAGGATTGGGTGAACCACGTACATTGGTCTCGATTTTGTGTTATGTTGTACTCTCTCTTGTACATGCTTGTTCATGCTTGTGAAGTTATTTTCATTTTATGACCTTTCATGATTTTACTCATGTATTTTCCTTCCTTGATAGCAATGGTGAAAAATCGTTAAGTATGAATGGTATTATATACAAAGAATCATTTTGGATGGTTACAACATGTTAGATAAATAAAGTAAAAGAAAGTTTGTTGGTTAAAAATATTGCAGAATATATTAAGTAGTATATCATAGGGAGGATTACAATAATAGAATTCAATCAATTATCCTTATGATATTCCACATATATTTATAAAGGAAGCTATTTTATTTCATTTTTTGAGTTGGGGTCCTTTGTACCTCCTATGTAAGGAAACTCAAAGACTTGATAAGGAATCATAATTAATTGTGATGATCTGTAAACTTTCGAGACAAAGGTGTTGGTGTTCAAAAGGAAGCAAGTGGAAAGAAAATAACCCCCTTATCACTCATATGGTTGAACTTAATATATGTTGACTTATACGGATCCCAGGATAAAATCTTCTTCAATGACTAACACACTTTCAGTGATCATTCTATTTTTATGTGTTTAGTGTTAAATTTACCACAGGTATAAGAAGGCTTCAAAACTACTAATTATATTTACAGAATATCATAGTAATTTAAAAGGACCCATATGTTGGTTGAAGGTCATAGTCATTGTATGTTGTAATGTAGTTAAAGAAATTGGGTATATTACAAACAGAGGCTCCACATAAATATTATTCTATCAAATGGTTGAATTAAAATACGTTGTATGTATGATGGATTCACTAGTCTTACATTGTTGTTGTGATTATAATTTTTACTGCAAATGGAGATAGACTATGTTGGAATTAGAGGGAAACTTTCATTAAAAAGCTGTATTCTAATTGATTCTTAGAGAGATGGAAATACATAAGAGAGTCTTACTGAGTTCTTACGTAATTTATTATTATGGGTTCGTTACATGCTTCATTAAAGTAGCATGCAAAAAAATGACACTGACATAGTTGATTTGTTGATGTTGTAGCTTCTTGGTCGACACGTTAAACTTTCCCCTTTTTGACTAGAGTGTACATGGGGTATGTTACATAACTAGTTCCTATTTAGACTTTTTGTAGGTATTATATTATTTAATTTTCTCTTAGTAGGAATAATAATAAATGGAGCGTCTCCTTCTTTCTTTCATTATTAACATTATTACTATATGTTTATTCTTTATACATAACATGTATAAATTAATATAATAATATAAAATTTGTTAGCATTTGTCTTTGGGCATCATATTTTATGATCCCTAGACTTATGACACTTTTTTCATTAAGGTCATGAGGTAGATGGTTAGGTCTACTAGGCTAGGAAACTCTAAACATCCTTGCATGTTGGATTCCCTCGTATAACATGGTAGTTCTTGAGTACTTGATGAGAATAGAAAATTTTGAAATTCCAATGCTTATAAATAAGTCTAATGAGATCAATATTTTTCTCGATTTGTTTTCACTCAAGAATCATTAATTCTTTTCAGTGACTCCTAGCGCTTACAAGAGTCCATACTCAATGCTAAAAATAGGGAGTTACAAACCTAGTGCAATTCCAGAACTCTTCACTTAACACTAATGCTAGGATGTACTTGTATGATACACCAAGGGATACAATGGCCAAGGATCCGATGTTCCAGAGCTTATGCTCAACATCAACTCTGAAGGCTCCACGGCTTATTCCCAACACTTCCAACTTATCTTTTCATGTGTTCCAAATATTTACCCTCAACACCAACATAAATACTCATGTGCTCCAAAGCTTCTCACTCAACACAACATTAATTACTCATGTGCTCGAGAGCTCCTTGCTCAACACAAAACATCTCATCAATCATGTGCTTAAGGGTCCATGCCCAACACAAACAAGCATATATATATCATCAACAAATGGATTACGCACAATATATAAAACAAATCATCATGTTCATATGTAGTGGGGTCTTCGACCCAATATATCAAAATAAAACATCAAGATAACATCATAATAAACAGGCTCATGCTTATAAGTGTTAGGTCCAAAATTCGGGATATTACAACAATAATCATCTCAATATATATATTAGGGATAATCACATAATAATAAATCCCGTACATCGTACCATCACAATAGTCCTTGTCCATGAGGGTCTACACCCAACATATATAATCATATAGAAGACAATAAAACATGTGCATTGGCTTACGCCCAATATATCTAACTAATCAATCATAACTCATGTGTAGTTGGGCATACACCCAATATATAAACATAAACATCAAAGTATCTCATATGTAGTGGAGCTCATGCCCAATATAGTTAAGGTAAAAAATTTGGATATTACAAATTGTAAGATGATGTAAAAAGACAAAATATAGGAAAATAAATAAGCTTTCACAATATGTAATTTTTACTTTTCGAAAATTTGTGTAGCTGTTTACAAAATTTGTTTTTCAAATATTCACTTTTTAAATTTTCAACACAATATGACATATATGTGTGCACGTTTGGAACACTACATGAACTAATTGATAGTTTTTTAGAACAATTTTTTTTACATAGGTAGAAGACATTTTGTGCAAGAGAAAGACTATTTTTTCGAAATTATTCATGATGTTTTTATTATCTAATTTTAATAAAGTTGGAAAACCTTGAAAAAATTACGTTGTTTGCACGTGCAAGAGTTTAGGGGCATAACTTAATGAAATTTTGATTTTTTTTATATGAGTGTATAGAGCCCTATTTAATCTAGTGCACTCTATAGTTTTGTTGAGAAATGGTAAAGGTATTCAAAAGTTACAAAAGAAAAACCGAAGCATTGTTCTAGAATCCTTAAATATGGTGGCACAAAAAAGTGGACCCAACTTCATGCACCCATCCCCAAGCTACATCTAATTGATAAGAAAAAGAAAAAAAATGGACCTTGTGACATAACATGATGGAGAAATGATGAATTATTTTATGAAACGTTGTTCGTAATGTTTAACTAAGATTTAAGATCGAGAGGGGTTGAAGTTAGCCTAGGAAGTTCATGTCATTTGGCTTGAGTAATTACATCCATAACCTTTATTTTGTTGTAAATAAATTTATGGATCTTAGTTACTTTTTGTTGGTGTTTTACAATGATTATGGAAATAGGTTTGTTTAGGTGGGAAGCTCACACTCGGAATTAATTGAAGTTTTATAATTGTTTTTGCTCTTTTTTTTTTAGTATTGTTGACTTAAGAAGGTTAAGATTGATTTTGAAAGTGAATCGAGGGCCACATGGAGAGCATCACATATATTTTGGCTATTTGAATTTTGTTGAAAAAAAATAATTATTTGTAAATTATTTTTTTTATAATTCCTTTGAAGTTACTAGTTGATTTCTCTACAGTAATCAATTAAAATCAAATTAAATTAAAATAAATATTACTTAAGATATAAATTGGAATAAATGAAATTAAAAAAAATAAAATTTTATTTAATTGTTTTCCAAAAAAAATTTAATTTCATAGTTTTAAAATATTGCA
>LPNX011120954.1:65529-100622 GCA_001517045.1 Pseudotsuga menziesii | reverse complement strand
TTTGAATTTTTAAAAATTTTAAAAAATATTATTATATTTTTGTACGTGACGTATCCTCGCCGTATCCGGATCCTGGGTTTTCAAAAAACTGGTGGATCCATATCCGAATCCGTATCCGTATCCTGGTAACTTAGCTCACTACTGTTCAAGCCAACCTATCACTGTATTCACTTCATAGACATCATCATCATATCACCATCACTAGATCTCTGCTGCTGCTGAGCCAATGTGACTACTTAGTAGTTGTCACAACCATGTCTTTAACACTGTAAGGTAAGCTCATCACCCAAGTGTTATCATGTTCACAAGGTCTGCTGCTATTTATAACTTCTGTCAACAATTCAACTTCAGCATACACGTAGAATTTGAGGGAATGCGAGTCTTCAAAGTCTGTAGCTCCAAAATCAGACCTTTCTTTCAAGCTCACGAAAACCAGAGTTGCATTTGCCCTAACTAGGCTGTCAAACACAGATAATTCAGGCCTGCCTGGAAGTGAACTTGACTGGGTTTGGGTCACTTGTTTAAGCCCTACAGGGCTGTCACCTACTAAGATAGCGCTCACAGATTTATGCTGCTGCTGCCTCAGAAGTGTCACACCAGAAAAGGATAAGACTTAAAAAAAGGGTTTTCTTCTACTGCTCTGTTAGTCTGCTGCTGCTGCCTTTATCCACTCTCTTCACTGAAAAAAATTTCAGAGCTCAACCTTTTGAAAACTTGTGGCTGCCTCAGTAGGACTGTCTACCCAAATTTTAGACTACAGTTGACTGTTCCTGCGGATGCTACAGTGTCATAGGAATTTCAGAGCACATCCACTTCAAAACTTGTGTGTAAAATGAATGAAATGCTGTGTATTAATATAAGTCAACGTAGAGTGAAGTAGGCTGGCCGACCTGCTATATATATGTCTTTTTATTTTATTTTTATTTAATTATTTTAGACTGAGCCGGCCTAGCATTTTGGTCAGTTTAATATTAATTAAAAGTCTCCATTTAGTAAGGAGATAGGGCTGCTTTTAGGGCTTCATCTTTTTGCTTGTGGGAGACTTTTCCAAAGACACAAAGATCATCGAGGGTTTCAATTATGCATCATAGGTGCCATGTTCTCCATGTCAAGGAGTTTAAGCCATGTCAAGTCTTCAAGTAGTTAGTTAATCATCTTTGCCACATCATGCATATCCATAATTGTCAATAAGCTTCAACGACATGTACATCAAGCCACCAAATACATATGTGATCATCAAGTGCAAGAGGACTTGTTTATCATGGGCTTCAACATGTTGTTCTAGGGTTTCATCATCATGTGCGTGGGCTTCTCAAGACATCCACATGGGCATGGGCTTCTCAAGACATCCACATGGGCATGGGCTACCAGAACATCATCAAGGTACCTCCACTTAGCTTGTGGGCAATAGATCAACAAGCAACCATGTGTGTGGGCTTCATGACCCCATTAGGCCACAAATGACCACAGAATGGGTCATTTGAACCACTTGGTGTTTCAAAGCCCATATCATGCCATGTCATCAACTTTTGTCACTCTTTTCACTCCTTTGTCATTAATGGAGTCATCAATGACAAACTATGCTCAACAAACTCCCCCTTTGTCATTAATGGAGTCATCAATGACAAACTATGCTCAACAAACTCCCCCTTTGTCATTGATGGCAACCCTCTTCAACTTCTCATATTTCTCCCCCTTTGACATTAATGACAAAGGATCAGAAGTGTCTCCTCTTTAATTTGCTTCTTCTTCTTATACAAGATAAACTGTCCTCATGTAATTCTGTGTTTTCTTCATGCAAGTGCGAAGAAGATCTTCACAAAAGGGACTTAGGCAGTCCTTTCGTAGTTAACTGGGTTATCTTCAAAAAGATGTAGCACAGTCCTTTATCTTCCTCTCTACGAACTTCATTTATCATTCCATGCAATTTCAGAGAGAAATCCCATCCATACTTCAACCTTTTCTATTCTCAATCAATTTCACATTCCAGTAAATGAATGTCTAGCACATTTATATGAATGAGACCTCAGATTACAAAGGTCCTTGCTGCCTATATTTCACCATGTCAAGCTATGAGCAATTGCAATTGGATGTTGCAGATCTGCTAAAAAGAATTCTAACTCATACAAAAGATTATCCGAAATGGTCTGTGGCTTCCTCTTGATAATATCAACAACCCTCTATACTATTGATCATATCAGGTTTGTAAGATAATGTTCTAGCCTTGACCTTAATATGATTTATATACCTGAGGCTACTAATACTTGATTTGCCTGTTCATTGCTGCCTCAAATCCTTTGAAATTTGAACTCGATCAATACTTCAAGGACAACTTCCCTAACTGAAATATTCATTCATACATTTCTGAGTTCAGAGCTTTGAGAGGAATTTGTACTTGCAACTGTGCTAAATGGAGCTTGAAACCAGAGATCTTCTCTTAAAATGAGTTAGATCAGAGTTTGAATTGAGCTATGCCTTAAGGCCTGAAACTTTGGATACTTGAATGGACCCCAAAATTATTTCATACCTTCGGATCAGCCCATTTGTGCTTGATCATTTTGATGCAAAAGGGTGTCTTCTATGTACACAGCACCTTATCCTTCGTTGTCTCAGTCCATCACCTGCAGATCTTCTATTCTTCATACATGATGCTTTGGATGCCTTTAATTGTCTTGAACCAAGATTATAAAATCCCCTGTAGCAACACGGGCTTAGTGACTTGTCTGCCTGAGAGAACTACATTAACTTTTTTATGCAGAACTTTGACAGGGATTACTTTAGCAACCTTTTGTGACTGGGTATGAGATTGATGAATTCATCTCTGTACGAAGGCTACCTGAGATAGATCAGGGCTCTCAGAACCTTTCTCACTCAGCTTTTTATGACTAAAACCGCAGCTTCTTCAAGACTCTTTAATGATACTCATATCAATCACTTAAGCACTGCTGAAGATGACTTGTCAACCCTGTAGGCTTCACTAAACTCCTTTTTTTTTGTAGAAATGTTGTATTTTTGGTTTAGGATACCTTCTCCTTCAGTCACCATACTGCTCAGATCGGAGGTTAGCGTTCTTCATAAGACTTCTGCACTTCATTGGATGCTCCCCCTTATCAATCATATCATCAAAGGCCTGCTTATGTTGAGTTCTTATCATATGCTGCTTATCAGACACTAATAAAAAATCTCGATAACTGGCTGGATTATAACCAACTTTACTATCAATATAAGTTACATAATCAGATACCAACAACAGGTGTTTCTTAAAGACATTTTTGTCAATCACTTTAGGAATGCATCAACAATTTGCTTGTAAATTCATAGAAGGTAAGTATGCATAAATGAAACATCACTTCAGTGCTACTACTCCCCCTATTAACATGCATCTTCCTTGAGCCAAATTGTAACACCTCACACTTTCCAGACTTCATCTCTGCATTGCATTAGCTTTGCTTCTATCTATGTTCACAATCACAATCGTAGGAGCTGATTCGTTGCTTGAAGTGACCTTCATTTGCTTTTGAGTTCATCCCCCAAACTCCATGAACTCAAGGTTCATTAAGGTCTTTGAAAGACCTCAAGTTTGGCTTGCCATATGGCAGCCACCTTCCTTGCACAAATTGACTTCATTCATATCTAGCAAAACATTCTTTTTCTTCCATACCTGGGAATGTCCTTGGCTGTGACCACTTGTTCTTTGAGCTGCAAATCTGCCTGCATTATTCTGCTTCAAAGATTCGTTGGTTTGCAGGTGTGTATGAAGGACTCTTCATGGATTGTCTCCTTGGACTTGCACAATTTTGGGCTTTATGACCAAAGACACTACATTTGTAGCATCTCATGGTGTGGCAATTTGCAGCAACATGGCCAATGCGATTACAAGTCCAGCATCTAACTATGTTATTGGGACTTCCACCACATCTTCATCCATGGAATGTACAGTCCAAAGCCTTGTGACCAAAACCATTACAAGAATAGCAATAACCATTGAATATATATTCATACCTGGATACCTGGTTCCACTTTGAAGATGTATCTTTTCTTAACTTGCTCTAAGGAGTAGGACTAACCCCCTAATATCCTCCAAGTTGTCTGATGTCTTTTGCAAGTATGTGAGGAGCAACTTGGCTTTCATCTTTGGAGAACGAGGGACCTACTTTATACTTGCTAGGTGTCCATGTGTCTACTACGGACTTTTATTTTCCCAAGTTGTATCCAAGGCCAAATTTTCAAAAGGTGATCTTTGGCAGTCCAAGATCTCGTCCAAGATGATTGAGTTGTTCCTGAACTTCACACATGCATTGGATTTTTCACTTGTCTTTCTGAGGCCAACTATTTCCATCTCAAGCTTTTGACATTGCCCCTTCTCATCCAATTTGTCCTTCAAGACTTCCTCTATCCTTTTGGCTTCTTCTAGCTGAGTCTTCAGCTTAACAACTTCCTTCCTTGTTTCTTCAAGTTCTTCACCAGACTCTTCTTGTTCTCCTCTTTGATTGATCAATTCAATCTTTAGTCTTTCAACTTCATCTTCTTTGTCTTCCAACTCATCCTGTAAACTTGTCTTCTTGTGATTGAGTTTCTTGAACAGATCCATAGACTTCTCATGGTACTTTTCGAAGGACCCCAAAATCTTTCCTTTAAGTCTCAAATTGTATCTAAGATCAATGTCTGCTAGAAGGCGTGCTAGGGCATCTTTCTTGGCATCTTCAAGATCACTTTCAATATTATCACAATCATTGCTTCTGTAATCAGAAAGATTCTTACCTTCACTGGTGTCTGATGCTTGCTCTTCCGTTTCTTCTTGCTTTTTATCTTCGATAGACTTGAATTATGTTTCGATCTCCGTGTCTTGGTTTCTTCCCTGATACTCACTTTCCAGTTTGAACCAAAGGTCTTTGGCTGAAGCGTGTTCTCCTACACTCTCTCTGACAGAGCTTGAGAGTCCATCCATAAGAAACTTCAAAGCTATGTTGCAAGAAATGTGGGCCCCAACCCTGTTTCCAACATTTCCACGTTTCGAAACTTGGAAACGCGTACCATACAGCCCAGAAACGCGTTTCGTCCGTACGGAAACACGTTTCTAATACGGCTGCAGTCAATTAGGTCACGTTTCCAAAAAAATTGTTGCCATGGAGCAGTGGGTTTTGGTGATATTAATGGTAATGTTAAGAGAAATAAAAGTGACATTCTCCTTATCTTTTATTTTCCATCCTTTTACTTAAATTTTTAACATTACCATTAATTGTTTCAAGATGTTTGAGAGTGGTTCAAACCTCATCAGACTTCATATGCAAAAAGTAGAATTTTAGATCCCATTCAAAATTCAGCAGAGTTAATAGTTTTCAGGATTTCAGGATTGCAAAGTTTCCACCAGATTCTATCATGTATGAGGGTATGGAATTGGCATTTAATCAAGTAGATCAACCCCTATGTGTATCTTGATGTTGGTGGTGTTGATTGTTGAAATCCTCTGTCATGACATTAATAAAATATACTCTTCACTCAAACAAATTCACTTATTAAGCATGGGAAGTTTTTTCTACCTTATTTTAACAATTGGATTAGGAAGTTTCATCAAAATTGTAGGGTGTTGAGTTGTTGACTAATGCCCTTGGAGGATCAAGTTTAAAATTCGAGTTAGCAACAAAGGCCTGGAGGAGGGAGGCATAGGGTGTTATTGATGAATAGGATCTCAATATAGGCAATGATTTGTCGACCGACGACATGTATGATTTATGATTTATTTTTCACATTTATTTTTTTAAATAAATTTTTTTCTTTCTCATATATATATATATATATCTAAAATTTTGGGGGGTCATGTTTCCCCTTTTTGTCCCCGTTTCCCCGTTTTGTGCAACTTAGCTTCAAAGCAAGGGTGTTATCATTATTGGCATTCTTCTATGTAGTTGTCTTTGTCTTCTTATTGGACTGAGCAGGTAGCTTGACCACAATCTCACATACACCAAATTTCTTCAAGTAAGCTTTCATCTTACTTCTCCATCCAAAGTAATCGGTCACATCAAGTACTGGAACTTCATCATTGCTGGGGGACTCTTCCTTTGCATCCATTGTGTGTCCACAAATCTCCTTCAAGCTGGTTAGGCGTGTGGTGAAGGCCCACTCTAATACCAATGTTAGACACACTGGCACACTGAGAGGGGGGGTGAATCAATGGGCCAACACTTTTGACAATTTCAACTTCTTAAATATTTAACATCTATATCATTCAACAATTTCACTTTAATGTTTTCATCAATCACTAAGCTATCATTATCATTCATCAAATTTAAACATGTTATTCATACTATCAAGTCACACCATCAGAGACACATCACAATATAAACTTTGTAATCTTTTAATATTTGATTCAAATGGCTACAACCGTAAGGTTTCATCATCTACAACTAATTGAGAAGCACCAATTCCTATGCCAAGACCCTGCTTGGTTTTTCTTAGATCCAACTAAGAAAAAGATTGCAAGACCCACCTTGCAATTACATAAGGATTCCTGTCACGTCACAATTCTCTTGTCACTTGTCCTGCCAATCTGATCATCCCTGTCAATTCATCTTCTGCACATTAGCCTGTCACCTTGTCATCTCAACTGTAACTACTGTAACTCTCATGTCATCAACCTATCACAATCATTGACCTCTACTTAACCACTTGTCACTACCTTTTCAACAAAGTATGCTCATGTCCATAGGATCTGTTCACCATCTAAGTCTGTTCATATAAACTGCAATCACAATCACATCAATTCAACTTGTCCTCTAATATGTCATTATCATGTCAAGTTGTTCATGTCTTTAAGTTTCTGCTTATGTCAAATGTCTATCAGCCTCTGATATTTATGGCAAGACTGCAGTTGTTTGTTCAATAGTCTGCTAGGTGCATTCAAGTCATTAAGTGTTTACCAAAAGCTTTCTCTACACTACTGTTCGAGCCAACCTATCACTGTATTCACTTCATAGACATCATAATCATATCACCATCACTGGATCTCTGCTGTTGCTGAGCCTATGTGACTACTTGCTAGTTATCACAACCATGTCTTTAACACTGTAAGGTAAGCTCATCAACTAAGTGTTATCATTTTCACAAGGTCTGCTGCTTATAACTTATGTCAACAATTCAACTTTAGCATACACCTAGAATTCGAGGGAATACGAGTCTTCAAAGTCTGTATCTCCAAAATCAAACCTTTCTTTCAAGCTCACAAAAAACAGAGTTGCATGTGCCCTAACTAGGCTGTCAAACACACAGAGATAATTCGGGCCTGCCTGGAAGTGACCTTGATTGGGTTCAGGTCACTTGTTTAAGCCCTACAGGGCTGTCACCTACTAAGATAGTGCTCACGGATATATGTTGCTGCTGCTTCAAAAGTGTCAGACCAGAAAAGGATAAGACTTAAAAAGAAAGGGTTTCTGTTGTTGTTTCCTTTATCCACTCTCTTCACTGAAAAGATCTCAGAGCTCAACCTTTTGAAAACTTGTGGCTGCCTCAGTAGGACTGTCTACCCGAATTTCAGACTACACTTGACTGTTCCTGCGTCTGCTACAGTGTCATACGAATTTCAGAGCACATCCACTTCAAAACTTGTGTGTAAAATGAATAAAATGTTGTATATTAATACAAGTCAATGTAGAGTGAGGTAGGCTGGACGACCTGCTATATATGTCTTTTTATTTTATTATTTTAGACTGAGCCGACCTAGCATTTTGGTCAATTTAATATTAATTAAAAGTCTCCACTTAGTAAGGAATAGGATTGCTTTTAGGGCTTCATCTCTTTGCTTGTGGGAGACTTTTCCAAAGACACAATGACCATCAAGGGTTTCAATTATGCATCATAGGTGCCATGTTCTCCATGTTAAGGAGTTTAAGCCATGTCAAGTCTTCAAGTAGTTAGTTAATCATCTTTGCCACATCATGCATATCCATAATTATCAATAAGCTTCAACGACATGTACATCAAGCCACCAAATACATATGTGATCATCAAGTGCAAGAGGACTTGTTTATCATGGGCTTCAACATGTTGTTCAAGGGTTTCATCATCATGTGCATGGGCTTCTCAAGACATCCACATGGGCATGGGCTACCAGAACATCATCAAGGTACCTCCACTTAGCTTGTGGGCAATATATCAACAAACAACCATGTGTGCGGGCTTCATGACCCCATTAAGCCACAAATGACCACATAATAGGTCATTTGAACCACTTGGTGTTTCAAATCCCATATCATGCCATGTCATCAAATTTGTCACTCTTTTACCTCCTTTGTCGTTAATGGGTGTCATCAATGACATCCTATGCTCAACACTTTGAGCCAGTCCTTTGCTTTGAGATCAGCAGATGATGAGCCACCAGTTGATGATCTCTCACTTTCAAGTTTCAACAGATCCAAAGCATCCAAATTGACTAGTTCTATGCCATGACTGAGCCTCATGACCCCAAATTCGATGTTAGCCATTTTTCATCACCCAGAGCAAAGATTATTACAATGCCCATGATATGTAGCAGCAGCAATTGTTTCAGTGATCCTCAAATTGGTTTCACATCCAGTGTAGGTATATAACCCAAGTGATATTATAGATTTGTGCATATGGATTTTGTTCTTGCTCTATTATCTATTAAATATTTTAGCAGTGAGACTTAGTTGATAGTGGTTGTATGTTGGCGATAATTTATTTTGGCTTTACTTGGAATCTAAAGTATAAATGATCTTCTTGTTACGTCCAAGAGATTCCTTTGTATACTCATTGGCCTTGCCCTACTTATAGTATGGATTTGGTCGTTTCCCTTAATGGATACAACTTGCTAGTCTTTGCACCATCTTCACTATCTTCGTCCATCCATTGCCTTCCCTTGTTATTAATTAACCTTGACTTGTAGCTTAACTAGTGACATCTAAGATTTCCCCCACCTTCACCTCTATTTTGGAATAGGTCTCCATGTCTAAATTGTGTCTCAGTGTTGGTTTATGTGATGCTTGTCACAAGGATGGTCTACCCTAGCTCTTAGACACAAGTAGTCTTACGAAAGAGTGTCCTTAGACACTAAAGCATCAGAGCTTAAAGTTATTCTAAATGGATGCCCTGCCAGCAAAACAAAAGTGTTCTTAGACACCCTTGCAAATAAAGTATAAATGTTAAAAAGTAATCAGTGGCCAAAGGATGAGCACTCACCCATTGTATGATGTAAGACTCATTTTCCCCCACAAGGGAAACAGGGTTAGGCAAACCTGTTAGGACTATGGATGCTCCCTGGCAGCGAGGCTAGGCCTTAGTCATTTCTTGGAGCCCAAAAGTCGTGATCAAAAAGATGGAAAAATTTGCTACTTATGGGACAGAGGGTCGCCTACTAATGTATTGAGCGTCGACGTGTCGACACCGCGGTGCCAAGTGCGAAAGTCGAGAGTTGGAACAGAGGAGCAACATAGTGCGGACGCTTTGACTTTCGACTCCCGATCGAGGAAAGGGTTGGTAGCTAAATAGGTATCGGCGAAGTCATGAATGTGTCGAAGTCAACGGTGCCAAATTCCGAAGTCCGACATACGGATGTCGAGGAAAAAACGATCATAGCTTTTGTGGTGGATAAGTTGGTTATCCCGACTTCCGACTCCTGACGTCAGAAACATCAAACTCGACAAGTCAGGATGGATCTTGAAAGCTATTTGTGAAGTGCCGACTCCCGACGTACGGAAGGTAGTAGTTGGAGTCGGTAAGTTGAGGAGGAAATCAGAGAGGAACCATTATGCATTCCGACATCCGACTAGCGACATCAAAAATGTTGGAGTCGGGAAGTTGGCAATGGTTCGTTAACAAGCCAAGTTTTACATTCTAATTTCCAATCTTCGATTTCCAAAGTCAGAACAATTGAAAAGGCTTGCAAATTTCGACAAAGTGGAATTGCACGATCGAGATTGTGGATTTAGTAGTCAGGATGGATTATAACCGTCGGATTTGGTTATTAGACCAAGTTAAAGACCGAATAGGTAGGATTATGGATTAATTAGGCAATCTTAGCCTATGGATGTTTACATTTCCACATTGAGGGTATTGGTTGGACAGTTTGGAAGCCGAAATTGATTCATGATTCCCATCCGATGGCCATACTGAGGAATGGGGGCACGACAGAGCTGTATCGAAGCAAGAATATTTTCATTTATGGCGCCCGAATGAGTTTCCCGTTGCCTCAAAGTAACACCAAGGTGACCAGGGAAGTGACACTTTTGTCATTGCACCCCTCTCTCTTTCTTAATTCTTCTTTTTTATACTTTGGTATGGGTTCTACGATGTCAACTATCTGAGTAAGATGCACAATGTGTTGCCTTGTTTGTTTTTTTATATATGATGTTATAGTTGTGAGGTGTTAGGACATTGGTTTAAGTAATACCAATATTTGCTGAGATGAATAATAATCTAGAGAGTAGGACAGTGGGTCAAAGTTTAATTCTTAGACTAAAATTTCAAGGAGCTAGGTCAAGACACCTAGATGGCGAGTCTAGGGGAAATGTTGCTACCAAAAAAATGTACCATGGTCACTACACCAACTTATCCAGCCATTTGCCCCCAAGGGTGTAGACCAAGTGACGATAGAGTGTTCTATTAAGGCACTCCTTGCCTTGTCATGGGTTCAAACCTTGGCTAAACCGCACCCCATGCTGGTGGGTTATGTGCGTTCACCTAGAGGTTATAGTGGCAGCAGACCAAAATCGACCCCAAGTCACACAAGTACAAGCCCAACCCAATTACCGATTCTGCTAGATACAAATAAAAAATAAATAAATAAACTTATCTAGCCATCTAGTTCATCAACCTTTCTTAGAAGTGCATAGACTTGCCTATGACTGGGCTACAAGAATCACTAAGATGATCTGTTGAGCATGAATCTATTGAGTAGTCACCCACCATGGATCCAGCAGGGAGTTAATCCACTGATATTGAGTTGACCAGTCAACAAATCCATTGGTCAGGGAATTCATGGGCCCACGAATCTACCAAGGGTGAATCCACCAGGACGGTAATCAATTGACTCACTAACCACAAATCCACTGAGGCAACACACAATCCACCAAATTGCCCCACCTATCAATGCATGAGAATAGGACAACTATAGTTGAACAGGGAACCAACTCATGTTGGTTACTTATTGGGTAGTTGGCTAGATAAATTCAGAATTGTATAAATAGGCTTATAGCAATGTAATTGGGGCTAGGGCGGATTGTTGTGAGCTAACAACTCCAAAGCAGCTTCCTGCAATTCTGTGAAGCAGTGAGCTTTTGAGTATTAAACAAACATGATTGACCTGCAATTGGTATAATGTTCATGTGACTGTATGTGCATTTGTTGTTCTGTTATTTCATTTTATTGTTAGATGACCAGCATATATCCATCTTAACTTAAGATCTATTAAGCACTGAGAGGGTCAGTGCTTAATACATCTGATATATATATATATATACTTGGCATATGCCTTCTAGTAAAATATTTTGTAGATTCTTCTCCTTCCAATGGTTGATATAATTTCATTACCGCCGTGTTTATAAATATATATATAAAGTTTTGTGAATGATTATATTTAATCGACATTAAATTCATTTTAATTTATTTTTAGTTTTGTATAAAATACTATACTCAACCAAATGGGACAAAGTCCAGACAAATGGGACGAATGTTATAATCTCTTCAATACTGAACTATAGAATGCACCTCGTTTCTCTCAGTGCAATAATTAAACTGATACAGTATCGGTAGTTTGTAGCAGTGTTTTAAAAACCAGCCGAGTCCGAGTCCGAGTTAGCCGAGTTGGCCGAGTTGACTTGGCCTGCAACTCGGCTCGGGTGGCTGATTTTATACTTAGTCAGCCGAGTTGTGTCCGAGTCGGCTGAGTTAGGGTCCGAGTTGTGTCCGAGTCGGCTGAGTTAGGGTCCGAGTTGGCTGAGTCGGCCGAGTTGACCGAGTTGTAACCCGAGTCAGCCGAGTCAGCTGTGCAAGACACCCACAAGAATTCAAACTCCAAAATAACATGTTTATTTTTTATTTTAAAGATTTTTCTTATTCTAGCCATAACCTGAGGCCATAAGATGCCCCCCTGCCGCTCTATTTGCCATAAGATGTTTGTGAGCATTTGGCATTATTGTTGTTTGGATTCATGGATGCTTTGAGGAGCATCCAACAGTGAAGAACAATCAACATGATTGGATGTGTTGGACTGTTGGAGACCAGTTTTCTGTTACCTAGATGTATGTTAGCTTCCAGCTAGCCATTGTTTCTTTTTTTCTCATTAAATTGACAAATATCAGTCCTGTTTTCTATTGTTTACTGCCAAAATAATAAGATTTTTTTATTTTTTCTTTGCATGTTTATATTTTCTTTGCATTTAGATTCTAGATTGGCCCCAAAAGGAAAAGATCAGGCATGGATCCATGCCAATGTCATTGAAGGGAAAATGTATTGCAAGTGTTGCAAGACATGGATTTAAGGAGGGGGCATTAATAGATTTAAACAATAGTTGGTTGTTGTTAGAGGAAATATTGCCCCATGGGAAGCTGATTTAGAGTTTATTGGCGAGATTAGGTTGGAGTTGCAACAACAGTTTGATGAATTTGAAGAGGAGAAGGCTAAACAAAAAGAGATGTATGATCATTGACATATGATGTAGTGGCATCATAACATGTTGTTTTTTGGACTCTACAAGCCATTTAGGCCTCATTGATTATGTTTTTTGTTCTAGATATGTTTTGCACAGTACACTCGATGCCATTTTGATATATTCACACTTATATGGTATATGCATGAGTAGATGTTGGATATTTTCTCTAATGCTTTGCAAGCATGGATTAAAATCTTTAAAATATTGTTTTACTTTAAAATTTAATATTTTATGTATTTTTTGAGTAATCCGAGTTATTAAATTCAAATCGGCCGAGTCATTACCGATTTATTACCGATTCCAAGTCCGAGTCCAAGTTAACCCTTGACCGATTCCGAGTCCAAGTCCGAGTTTTAAAACATTGGTTTGCAGTGCATTATATTGTATCAGGAATGGTTTGGTGCCACTTATGAGTGATAGCCACATGACATAACATCTAAGGTTTAGAAAAGAACATTCTTCTCTAAGCACAAAGTCAATATACTAGAAAACCTTAAATTTCATCAAGTGCTAAGTAGATCAATAATAAATGGTGCCAATGATTTGCAGATGAATATGTGTAGAGTGTTGGCCAGTGTTTTAAAAACTGGCCAACTCGGAACTGGAACTGGCCAAGTTGACCGGTCTGACCATCTGGAACTTTGAACTAGCAAAAAAAACGGATTGGGGACCAGTTTAGTAATGAACCGGCTGGCCAAGTGCCTGAACTGGCCAATTCGGTACCGAACCGGTCTGAACCAGCCGAGCCCAATAAAAACCGGTCGATGCTCCGTCAACAATCTCTGCAAATCCAGACGACGTTAAGGGGTTTAACTCCCTGGTTTTTTAAAAAATTACTAACCCTAAACACTGATAAACCCTAAAATGAACCTACAAAATTCAAATACAACCCCCCTCTCATTTGCCTAACACTTCTCTCTTTTATCAGTTGGAGCATTTGTGCTTGTTGCTGTTGGAGCTTTGTTGGAGTTTTTGCGAGCCTGTGTTGTAGCTGTTGGAGTTTTTGTGAGCCTGAGGCTGTAGCTGTTGGAGCTTTTGTGGTGTTGGAACTAGGAGGTTGGAGCAGTTGGAGCATTGGAGGCTTAAAATCTGTGTGTGGGCTGCAGACTTAAAATTGTATTTTGTTTCAGAATCTGAGATATGTGCTACGACTACGAGACCGACTTATGTACTATATAGTGCACCTGATTTCAATTAGTGAGCCATACATGGTTTATGGTATATATATAATATATATGAGTAGACTTTGCATATTATGTTTGTAATGTATTGAAATCATGGCTTGGAAAGTTTTAAAACACATTAAAATTGTATTTTTTTTTGTATTTTTGACTAGTCCGGTTCATTGAAATCAAACTGCTCCGGTTCCGGTCCAAGTTGACCCTTGATCGGTTTGATTCCCGGATCCGGTTTTTAAAACATTGGTGCTGACAAAAATATCACTGAGAACTGTCTTAGTGATCACATACATACCAATCGGAACTGTAATAAAAAAATGTCAAGTGAACTTTTGCCAATGCAAGCTTTCTGATTTCAGAATTGAAGTACATGGATTCTCATTCAATTAGCATCCCCCTGATTTAACCTTTTTTATGGAAGACCAAGTACTGGATTCAGCTACTTACCAGGCAAATAATGAGAGAAATATAGTTTTTCCCTCGCAATAACTTATTGGAGACTAATTCCGTGGTTGTAAATCAAGTCAACCCCCATGCATACCCATAATTTAATTTTTCTATCTAGGAAAGGTGCCTGGAAAGTTGAAAGTTTAAATATGTTTTCCAATCTATTGAAGAAAGAGGACTGCATCATTAGTCTGAAAAAAGTGCATGTGATATGAAATAGAAAGCAACATAGTTAATTACAGTTATGATAGAGAATTCTTTCATATCCATGCACACAACAAGGTCAGAAGTTGAAAGCATTATACATTGAAAATTTAACTGAAAAGCATCTGCATACCTCAGTTGCAAGAAGAGCCTTTATCATCTCCGATTGAGAAGATGCTGCAGGACAGGAATAAAAATTGAACAGTGCCAATACTATTGAAGTTAACAAAGTCTCCAAACTATTTATGAACATTGAAAGATACAATAAAACCTTGCTCACGTACAACTTATAGGGCTTGCGTTGAGAAAGGACCCCCTTCCTCTAATGGCCGTATACAACTGAAAGTTCATAGACACATGTAATTAGGCACTCAACCAAAGAAGGACAACTCCAAAGCTAGCAGAGAATAGCAAGAAGGCCAAACAAAAAATGAAATTTATTTCAGGAGATCAGGTTGCTCAATCTGATCAAGATCAACAAACGAGTGACAAAAACATGATTAAACAACCAAAGTTATTTAAAACTATACTTTTGATAATAATAAAACGAGAACTAGCAATAGCATTATATTTTTACTGTTTACATGAATTACCATCCCTAGTTCAAAAATGTTTTTGATACATTTATCTGATAAGGAACCTCCTATCACAAATCCCTATTGCACAGTTCAAGGCAGAAGTTTAGAAGCTCACTTGAAGACAAGAGTCTCTCCTGTATCAGAGGTTAGACTCCCTCTAAGCAGTTCGGGTATATAGCCTCATTTGGGGACTCTATGTGGCCTTGGAGGACTCACTGCATGGTATTGGTAACTGACAAAATATGACATCAAATACGTTACCCCCTAACATGTGTGGGGGTGACTTGATCATCGTTTTCTATGTGATCTTCCATCACGTCCAGCAATTCCACAAATGAAATCTATGTCTTGCCCATAGACACTTGACAAAGACACTTTTGGCCTGCTCAACCTGCCTTGCCATATGCCATAGACAAATGGGGACATCCAGTTGATACTAGTGTTATGACATATCCTCTCTGCTTGACTTATAGTAAATGCTTTCTTATGTGTGGACATAACAATAGGAGGTCAAAGGTGTTACTCTATAATGGCTCATGTATCCTCAAATATTGTTTCAATAACTTAGGGAGCATTATGGTATGGTTATAATTCTTCTTTCCTCATCAAATTATGTGTATGACCTTTCAAGTTAGGTGTGCCCCTAGGGATTTAAGCAAGTGTGACCAATGTTGAAAAAGTCGGCATCGGCAAAAAGTCGGCAAGGGTCCCGAATACAACTTCTCGGCAACATCGACGAAAAAATTGGGAAAAATGGGAAAAGTCGGCAAACATTAAAAAATACAAAATACATTCATTTTTTTCAGAATTTTAAACATTTAAAGCAACAATAACATCAGATAAACACATTGGAAGATAAATATGGAGAAAGCATTAATATATATCATCATCATGTAGTCATGCCAAATGTAAAATGATACATCGAAGTCGATACTGTATCATGAAACATCATAGTTGTCCAATCAAGGACTCAAAAGTGAATAACCAATACAACATGACATCACATATATAAATGTTTTCGAGGAAAACTAGCATCTAGCTATCTAATATCAATGCTCTCTTCCCAAGTTTTCCAGTCATACTTCATATTTTTCCCTACTCCAATGATTAGGTTTATATAAGGTTGTCATAAATGATTTATGAAAGGTATATTTTATTGATTTGGTTGTCAGCCATTAAAAGTATTTCTTGTTTTGTATTGGTGATAAATCATAGATGTATTTTTCACTCCTCCCAAATTGAATTTGAGACATGAGCCTCACATTTAGCCCTAACTCATTTACCACTTGAAACATTGCTCTCTTTTTCCTACAATGTGCTATGATGATCACTCAAAATATGTTTGCTCAAAAAATGACCTAATAGTGAAAAAATTAATTCAATTACCATTGTGATCTTTGATAAACGGATACATATTTTGTATAGATTATCCTTGCATGGTTTGATCTTCAAATACAACAAAGTTTTGAAATATTTATACAGTAGAGGAAAGGTGTTAGTATACAACAAAATGGCTAAAATGACAAATTTTTGGAAAATTAGCCATTTTAGCAAAAATGGAGATTTTTTGGAAAAAATCGAGAAAAGTTGAGACTTTTTGAACAAAGTCGAGACTTTTTGGAAAAAGTCGGTACTTTTTAGAAAAAGTCGGGACCTTCCATTTTTAGCCTTTGCGACTTTTTGGAAAAAGTTGCGATTTTTTTGGATAAGTCGCGAATTTTTCCAGCCGATTTTTTGGCTTAGGGAAAAAATCGCGACTTTTTAAAAAGTCGGCAATTTTTCGGAGAGTTTTTCAACACTGAGTGTGACCCTCATTTCATGTTATTAACATCTCATTTTACCTAGCCATTTTTTGTATGATGCATTTCACTAGTCACTTCACCCATTTTCATCATATCCCCCTTCAACAAATAATTAATTATATGTCATGTTCTAAGAATTCTATATATCATTCCTAGGTATGGTGCCTAAATTAAAGTCAAAAGAGTTACAGTACTCCAAGGGAAATGAAATTAAATGATGAATGTGAGCTATGCCCCTTTGCAAAAGTCATGATCCTTTGTCCCAACTTATCAAAGCTAAATAAAAAAAGGGACTAATGTTCAAAATATAAAAAATAAATAAATAAATAAAGGAGCGTAAAAAAATGATGCAAGGAAAGGGTAACTCAAGAAGAAATAATTCCCTTCAAAGGAACACATATGGAAGAAAAATTGTTAACGCCTAGCTCTTGAAAGCAAATGGGGAAGACTTGGAACTTAAACATTCTTTCATAATAGTTAATTCACGAACCCCTTTTCCCTAACTTTATAGTTAATTTCCCCTTCATTACATTACATTCACTTCATTACCATCACCTTGCTTAGAAACTTAGAAAGTTTACTTAGTCTTATCGGTGTAACATAAAATACGGATCAATTATGGTGGCACCATGGTAGTTCTAAGGTTATTTGGACAATAAATCAAATGAGTTATTAGAAAAGTGCACATAAAAACCTTTTATATTAATGTTTGTATATAATTAAGTGTGTTCCTAAGTCATACTTTATAATGTCTAGAACTTGGTTGATTTTCATTTGATACATGTCTCCTTCTCTAGGTGGTGCGCCCTCTTTTTCATGCACACATGGGGCTTCATGAGGTATATTCCATCAACATTTGAAAGGGCCAACCTCTTGGACCATTTGGATGAGTTGTCATGAGCTTTAACCACCTTATCAATGAGTTGGTTAGGAATTTGGACCATTATTCTTTCATTTGGACTAATGCACCAAGTTTGAGGAGTTGGTTAGAGGGGTGCTCCACCATTTGAGGCTTCATTCAACATGCTTGGACCATTGTTAGAGGGTGCATTCATAATACTTGGACCAATCCTTGTAACATATGCCACTTTTGACTAAGCTTGTTGGAGATTCCTTGTTATCACAAATCTTGTAGCTGCCCCGTAGAGTAATCCTATACAAGATGGCAGAGGGGAAAGGCAACCAAAGTCATGACCTACGAATACCCCATGTCAATGTTTGAGCAATAATGAAATATTCTTGATCTTTAAAACTTTTTGGGCCAAGAGGCGCTCTACAGCCCAATATGAGGGAGATCTTGTAACGTTTGTTACTAAAAAAATAATAAAAAATAAAAATTTTAATTATCCGCCAAATTAAGTGTCTGCCACAAAAACAAACTAATAAGGGGGAGATGTTGTAATGTTCCTACCTAACAAAACAATAAAAATTTAAAAATTTAATTATCCGCAAAAAAAATGTCAGTAAGAAAAACAACACAATATGGGGGAAATGTTGTAATGTTCCTAACTAACAAAATAATAAAAAATAAAAAATTGAATTATCAAAAAAAAATGTTGTCCTTGCACATGGTTTTAAAACCATTTGCAAGGCCTCCTAAATAACACATGGTTTTATTGTACATGGTTTAAGAGGGCCTTGCAAATGGTTTTAAAACCATGTGCAAGGCCTCCTAAACAACCCATGGTTTTATTGTACATGGTTTAGGAGAGCCTTGCAAATGGTTTTAAGACCATGTGCAAGGCCTCCTAAACAACCCATGGCTTTAGGAGGGCCTTGCACATGGTTTTAAAATCATGTATGGGGGAGATGTTGTAATGTTCGTTGAGTGCAATACTTACGAAGAGGTTTGCACCTGGAGAGATTTGATCATTCTCGACGCTTGGTGGAGCCTAGGATTTCTATGATGGTGATAATCAAATCCAGTGCATGTAGATTGTTACCCCCTTTTTCAGCTCAGGGGTTTACTACAAACGTTAGCAGTGAATATCAGAAGAGAGTTAATTCTGGTCTTGATCAAGCCCTCAAAAGGTCTTAAACGATAATATTGACCAAGCAGTCTAAGTAAGAGGACGATTGTAAGGAAGTTCTGGAGCATCTGCAGCAAGTCTAGGCACCAAAAAAGAGGTCATAAACAGCAATCCTATTGCTGCAGAGCCAAGACAAAGTTTTAATCCACGACAGCTTTCTTCCTTGTACTCTGTAAATTCTTCCTTGTACAAACGTGTGAACTATTCTAGTCGGCATACTATTGTTAATGTTCAAGAACCAGTGCCAAATTTCAAATGAGTTTCCTCCTATATTGGGAAGACATCATGTGCCCCCTGCATCTGCAACTAAAAACCAAAGCCAGGGTCCAAGCAATATTCCTTTGCTGGGTATTAAGGAAATTTGTGCTACAAACAAAGCATTAATTGAAAACATTCGATCAGGTTTTGGGAGGCAATGAGCAACATTTTGCAACATTTAAATAAATCTCTGCTAGATTTCAAAATGATGTTGAAATATTGGTTGATACATGCTGGTCTCTATCATATCTTTCTGATGGTACTAATGACAACATACAGGCTATACTTGAACCCGGTGTTTGTGAAAAGCTTGTGCAGCTTTTGGAACACCCTTCGCCTCTTGTTATAACGCCTGCTTCGAGATCTGTTGGAAATGATGTTACTGGTGATAATATTCAGACTCAGTGTGCCCTCGACCATGAGGCTCTGCCATGCATTTTTTAAATTCTTGTTGACAATAATAGTGAAAATATGAAAAGGGAGGCATGTTGGACAGTGTCCAACGTTACCGCTGGGAACAAAGAGCAAATCCAGGCAATTATTCATGCAAATATTATTGCTCCGCTTGTGTCAACTGTTGATTTTGAAAATAAGAGAGAGGCAGCTTGGGCCTTTTCAAAAGCTACTGCAAGTGGTACTCCTGAACAGATTAAAATTCTTGTTAGCCAGGGTTGCATAAAGGTGTTATGTGATCTTCTAACATGTCCAAATCCAAGAGTTTTAGCGGTGTGCCTTGAGAGTTTGGCAAAATATATTGGAGGCTGGAGAGTGTGACAAGAATGAAGACAATCTTGAAGGCGTTGATATGTACGCACGGGTGGCCCTTTATATAAGGAAATCGGCACATACTTCATGGACATTGTTAATTCTTCGCATAGTTATGCTACCGGTGGAACATCTGCTAGTAAATTTTGGTATGATCCAAAGCATCTTGGCAGCGCACTTGTATTTACTCATAGCAACAACAACATTTTGATGGAACCAATGCCAGGGCCTGACACAGCAGAGGCAGCCGATAGGAATTAAATATCATTTTTTCCGACGATTGACAAACAGTTTTGGTTGCTGCAATCATCGTGAAATCGTATCTCGTGCCTTTATGTTTAGCAGCGGAGCAAATCCAGGCATATTCCACCATTAGAGAGTCACGTGAAGCTAGGACGTGGGATAAAAACGCCACAGTCAACGTGGCAGTTGTTTGGTTTTCACTATGAGACAAGCGACTTCTTCTTTTTTCCGTTCGGGGGCGTTGTTATGAGAGCTACAACAAAGATCCAAAAATTGTCAAATTTAATGACAAACATAATATATGGCAAAGAGGGCAACGTGTTCTATTCAGGCAGCTTGGAGGCTGCTGAAGAAGCGTCATCGTTGGCAAAGTTCAATTATCTCAGTAGGAGCATAGGTCACCGTTCGCGTAGAGTGCAAGGAAGGTTCACGTCGTGTTTAATAGATTAGGCAGAGGAAATTGGTTTGTTTGGTGTAACAATCCAAATAATCAGAGTCAAATTATAAACTCAGAGTAGTCGGCAACCGTATCACCATGAATTTATGTTTGCAGCTTGGCGATATCACCGTGGCAACATGGAGTTTCGGGAGATCAATCTATCACTATGTGTAAAACACAATTTCCTTTAGCTGCCTGTTCTCAACCATCGGTTCAACCATCAAGTCTTTGATGTTTTCGCGTGAGGCCTGGGCTCGGCGTTTTATATTAGCAGCTGATGGCGTGAAGCAAATCGCATGGATTTTCTTGGAGCAGCTTTGGAACCCTGTGATAGTCGTGCTCAGTTTGGCATTTTTTATGATGAACATTTGTTGGCAGCATCATTGTCCACCTCATCATTTGTCCACGTCCTCAGCAGTTGCCAAGTGCGAGGTTCAGTTTCAGATGATTCCACTTTGTGATAAGTGAGATGGCGTCTTTGGTTGAGTGGACTTTAATAAATCAGTTCACTTTATTATTTTTGGGGATAGCAGATCAGGCTATAGTATTAGTTACACTTTAGGAAAGGAAAGCATGGGTTCCATTTAATAAAGTCTTTAGTTAAGTTCACTTTAACCTTTTTATTATTTTATTATTTTATTTTATTTTTTTCATTTTTCTTTTTGGAAAGAGGAGAAAATCCTTTTGGGCCTATAAAGAGCAAAGCTCTTTCTTTGTAATAGGATAGGAATTTTTGGCTAGGAAGATTTTTCCCCAAAGCTAATAAAGAAAAAATATCATGTTGAGTTTTTGGGATATGTTGGGTTTCTCTGTCGTAGTTTTGGGTTTTCATTAGTTATAGACCAAGCCAGCATAGAGGGCTATAATCTAGCACATTGGGTAAGCATTTGCGGCTGCCAAGTTGTTTGTTGCCGTTATGTTCTTGGAGGTTTGGGAGTAATGGAAAGTACTCAGTTATACTTCCATTCTCCTTGCCTTTGATTATGGAACGGACTAGCTTAGTCTCACTTCTGCGAAACACAAAACCCTTTTGAGTCCCCTTCTGACTCCATTTACCCTTCTGGTACTGGCACTGGCCTTCCCTCGAGGACTGATCCTCCCTTCCTTTCCTGCCCATCAAGCCGAATCATTTTCCTTTTTTGCTACCCGTGTTTCTCTAAGGCAGCCTCTTCAAATCACCTTGCCCTCAACCGCACCTGCCTTAGCGATCCGAACTTAAGGAAACCCCCCTAGAGCTGGAGAAGAGGAGAGAGGGGTGTGGTGACATTGGCCTCTCGAGAGAGAGTTGTCGTCAGGCCGGCGCGCCCGCGGTTTGGGCTTTCAGCACCCACGTGCCAGTTTCGGGCAACAACATAGATCTCATAAACAATTCAAACACATAAATCATTCAATCCATAAGACAGAAGATGTACCCTAGGAAAACCCTCCAAATCCAGAGGATGAAATACCAACAATCCTTTGAGTATAATAGATAATTGCAGAGAATGATTTTACAACACTTGTATGCCTGATAAGAGATATCAAAGTAGCACTAGAGAACAGAGATCACTCGGAACACTATCTCGGCCTTGCCAAGTGCACAGCACTTTAATAACAAGCTTATTCAGTCATACAATGAGAGGTAGCAAATGGTTGCATGCTTTTGTGCACTATGAAAATTGTGTGCACTATTCATACATTAAGTTTTAACCTTATGCGCCTTCCTTGACTTGTTACCAAGTTGTCACCTCGAAATTCTCACCCATGCAAAAGATATGCGCCCTCCATTAATTCACCGAGTGTTAACTGCCTTTAACTGAATGTGAACTGATTGAACTGAATTGAACTGATTGAACTAAACTCAATCAACTAACTGCTTGACAATTAGTTAGGAGTTTAACTTAATATCTTTAGTGCTTCACAATCGGTGCCATCCACAAACAAACACTTTGCATAAATCAAGGAGTAAATTCCTTAATTAACTGAAGCTTGTTTTTCACAACTTAGACTTAACTGATGTCTTTGCAATTCGAGTTCACTGGAGGTCTAACATGGGAAATTCAAATCCTTACTCTATCTCTGTGCTCATCTCATTTATCATTAATTAATTTATGCATGGTCCATATGTGCTTAATTAATTAATCATCTTTATCATATCATACTCAGAAGGATTGTTCCATACTAATGATCATATGTATTACCCCGGGTCATATAGTCATATGCTAAAGTAAATCACTCTAGGGAGTAGTGTTACCGGTTGAAATGGCAGTCCAAGGCTCAAGCCATTGGTAAGCATGTGAGGATGAAGTGACCACTATCACCTTAGTCAACTTATCCAAACTGCTTCGAAAGCCTAAGCCTCCTAGGGAAGAGCCTTGTTAAGAACCTGAAAAGACACTAAAAGATACCTCTTTCGAGGATGTTAGCTACCAGTGCCTAATGGAGTCTAGAGAATGAGTAAAGGAGTTGTACGTTCTGTATAGTTATTATTGCAGCAGTATATCCACCCAAAGGTCAGCCTTATTCCAAGGTGTAAACAACAAGATACATGTGCAAATATCAATCAAGTACAAGCATTTATCACTGCCCAAAACACATTAGTATAGCAGCACATGCAACAAGTATTGATTAGAAAAGTGGATATCTATGCAAGTAGTAGTCTCAGTACAGCATGTATGCATCAGTCATTTACTCAAGCATTTATAGTAGCATAACCACAAACAGTATGCAGCAATAAAGTTATTCACTACAATATAGAACCATCATTCGTCACGTGTTAAAACTGACCCTTATGCATGCATACACCAGAATATATCAGTCCACAGCATTTATAGCAGCATATCAGTGTTAGTATCAGTTTTGAACCAGCATTATATGTGCATTTGGTTAATCCAGTTCCATGTTTGCAAATGTGTTAAGTAATGGTTAACAAAAATCTGAAGTGGAAGTTGTATCAAATGCATTTATTTGCAGACTCTGCATATTTAACAAGTGCAACAATAGAGTGATGTTTCAGTACTTCACACTAAGTCAAAACATACACATACAGTATTAAATACAAGCAAAATGATGTCAACAGTCCCCTTCTAATGATAACCGACATATGCATTTAATCAGGCAATTGCGTCAATTTCGAGTAATGTTGTGAAAGTAAAAGTATAGATGTGGTTAAACAAACTTCACCCTGTAATGAATGTATGCAGACCGAGTGTGGAAATAGGAGAAAGGGGGGGGCAGCGAGGTAGTTAGGGCAAGGTTTGCAGCATTGTTTTAGGTATAGGAGCAGCCTTAGGCTTTTAGGGCAGAATTAGGACTATTTTAGGGCCTTTTGGGTAGATTTTGATATTTTTGAAATTTTTGTATTTTTAGGGTTCCCTATAATTCCGCCTTAGGGTTTTTAGGGCTTTAGAGGGCAAAGCGAATTTGTAGAGAAGGTGGCCGAAATTTTAGAGAGACACGAAACTGAAAAAAAAGATATATATATATGTATTTTTAGAGTTTCTAACATAAAATTGTAAACCTAAATTTAACCCAAGACTAATCCTAAACTAACCCTAGAACTAGGTTTTTTAGAAGAGAAAAAGTGTGAAAACCCAAGGGAAACCCTACCCTACCAAAAGCCCTACCCAACCTAGGGCTTCTAGGGAGGATGGCTAACCTAGTGAGGAAAGGTTCCTAGGTCAAGCAACTAGCCTAGAAAAACTAAGGAGAAACCCTAGGGCACCCTCACAAGGAGACATGCCTCAGCTTGCTAAGGTGACAATAATGGAAGGTAATGGCCTATCCTAAGAAAAAGTGCAGCACTAGGGCTACCACTAAGACTTGAACGTGCACATCCACCAACATTCAAACAAAGAGATAAGAAGCCTTACCTCCAAGTGTTCGTGTTCATCCAACAAATCAAAACATCACCAAGCAAAGAACTTCACCAAAGAATTACCAGAAAACGCTTGCATTAACCCAGAAAAACTTCCTCAAGAGGCTCTCATCCATCCAAAGAAACCCTAACAGGGGTAAAACAAGTGCATAGTGTATTATCCCATAGGTTATGTCTTAAAAATGAAAGTGAGGAGATCTATTTATATGATTTTGCATTCACTTTTAAAAATATACAGGCCTACATGCCTTAAAATAAGTCAATTTAAAATTATAAAATGTCAACTTAAATTAAAAGAAAATAATAATGAAATATAGCCTAAGGTAGGGTCAAGGTAGGCTACCTGGGGTATTTGTATCCCCAGGTGCCAAAACACGCTCAAATAAGCGAATCACTCCGAACAAAAGGCTAGAGTGAGCTGGAGTGACCTAGAGGGAGGGCGTTATACCCCATCTAACCCCTAGAATGTTGTAAAATCCCTCAACGCCCTCCTCAAAGCATGAAAACGACTTGGCATGGAGGATGTCTTCCTCTGAGGAGATAAGGTCAGGGAAAGCAGGAACCCACTGTCTGAAGGACTAGGAGGGTGTCCTAAGTGGTTGTGAAGGGATACAAATATCTCATAGCTAAAGCAAAGGCCACCAGAGCACATAAACACGATATGGAGCCACGTGACCTAGTGGTCAACCCTTAGGGGCCCCGAACACCAACCTCGAGGTTAAAAAACCCCAATAAGCCATATTACCCCTAAAGGATGACCAAAGGGACCAACCATGACCACCATTGCTCGATGACACCCCTCCTGGTCGAAAAAAACAGCCCTCTCTCCCTGGGGTACACCTGAAGGTGCGCTGGGTACAAGTGCAACGTAACAGGTAAGCCCATCTTCCATGTTCACTTTTGGATTGTTTTCTAAGCCCTTGGGTTCGTCCTATATAAGAACCAAGTGGTATTTTCGAGCCCACTCCCCATCCCCCCAGGGGGGGGCCGTGTCGTTTTCCCATTTTTGCATTTTTTTATTTTATCTTTTAGTTTTGTTTGTTTTATTTATCTGCATGATAGTATACTTTGTTTAATACTGAAAAGTCTTATCATTCCATATTTCAAAGTAATACTATTACTTACCCCACAATTTCTCGAGTGACCCGAAAAAAGGAAAGATATTCGTGGTAGTTTAATTAGATAACCTTTTTGCTTTGTTCTTTCTTGCACTTTAATTCTAATTTCACTATAAATGCCATTAATAAAATCCACCCCTCCTTGCTTTCCCGATTGTGGTTCACTTGAATCGAAAGTGATTCTTGGAGGACACTTTTCTTCTTTTAACAACAAAACTATTCTTAAAATCCTTAAAATATTTTAGACTCCGTTGTGTATACTCTGCACCACTGCGGTTCGCCCGAATAGTTGGTTGCATCAAAAGCAACATGGATGACTAGCTCTACTTAGCTCTCACTTTTCAATTAACTTCCCAGGTGAAATCCAACGCCTAGAATTAATCCATTACTATGGCAAAATCCATAAAGGGGGAACAACTGGGCAGTGACCTCGAGACAACGTTAGGCTACACCCTTGTTGGTGTAGTGTTGAACACATCTCAGAGACTCTAACCAGCCCACATTCCTTGCGGGGAGCCGCATTGGATAACGGTTTTGGACATACTCCTCGTACCTTCGGGTATATTTGGAGTTCCCTCTTCCCCTTAAGTTAATCAACTCATATCCACATTAATTTAAAACTAACCAAGAGCACTTGCAACACTCTTCTTTCATCAATACAACAACATTTTTTATTTGTGGACTCCATTTGGCACTGGTTCTTTATTTTATATAATCATTTGCTTTCATGTGCTTTGATATATCATACATTGATTTTTATGCCGTTGTGATTTAAATCTTGTTGCAATATCTTGTGTCAGTATTTGCTTTCATCAAACTTCTAAGCAAATCTTAATCTTCACCGTAACACTAAGCTTTAAACAGCCTTAGCAGTTTAATAGGGTCTGCCCCCCTTGGCTTCGTTAGGAGTTGGCCTAAACAAAGAAGTCAAGAACAAGGTGACAGCCTTGACTCGAGACTTGCCCCCAAGGACACACCGAGTGGCTTGAAGATTCCTGCCACGTTCCCCCCTGGTGTGTGAAAGGCGGCAACATTGTTTAACTAGGCTGCCAAAAAACATTGTTACTGATAGGGATAGCAGGTTCATTGGGACTTTTTGGAAGGAACTCTTCAGGTTGGTTGGCACAGAGTTGACTCCCAGCACCAATTACCACCCACAGACAGACGGGCAGACAGATATTGTGAACAAATGGATCAAGAGGAATCTAAGAAACTACGTAATAGGGCAACAAAAGGCGTGGATTAGATGGTTACATTTAGGTGAGTATTGTTACAATACCACTCACCACATGTTGATCAACATGTCACCATTCAAAGAATTATATGGGTACGATGCCACCTCATTTGTGGACATGGCCTTTGGGGATAGAACATAACAGGGCTCCAAAAGCAAAAGATTGGATCCAGGAGAGTCAAGACATTCTTCAAGTGCTTAGAGAAAACTTGCACCAAAACCAACATAAAGTTTATGCGGACAAGAACAGGGTGGAATGCAGCTTTGAGGTGGGAGATTTAGTGTTCCTGCAACTTCAGCCTTATCGACAATCTTCACTCAAGTAGAGTGGTGCAGAGAAATTGAAGCCTCGTTTCTATGGTCCATACAAGGTAACTAGGAGAGTGGGAGAAGTGGCTTATGAGCTAGAGGTTCCTGAGGGAAGCAAGATTCACAACGTCTTTCTTGTGTCTTTCCTCAAGAAGGTAATGGGACAACAGGTCATGATTTCTACAGAGCCACCCCCGTTGGATGAGAAGGGACAGTTAATTTTGGATCCGAAGGAGATACTAGAGGTCTGTAAGAGGAAATTGAGAAACAGGGTCATTCCAGTGTACTTGGTTAGATGGAGACATGTGCCTATGAAAGATGCCACTTACGAGAATGAACAGATATTGCAACACCCCAACTTGCACTTGCTTGAGGACAAGCAATTTCAGGAAGGGAGGACTGTAATATCCTTTCCCGAATAGTCACCACGAGCGACTCATTAGCCTATCCAATTCCTGTAGGCTATAGTCAGCGAAAAAGAGAATTAATTAATTATTAATGTCACCTAAGCTAAAAGACTTTATAAAGTGACATTAGTAATTAATTTATCTGAAAGGTCACTTTCTAAAAAATTGAGCTGAAAGGTAAAGTTAAGTCATAAAGTGCTCAATTTAAAATTAAAAAGGGGAATGAGGGAATTTTCTCCATAAAGTCACTTTATTAAATTTAAATGGAGAAAAGCCAAGGGAAGTTGAAAATTCACTAGAAGAGGGAGAGTGAAATTATAAAAAGAGAAATGAGAGATCATTCTCTCATTCTTGTCTATTTTGCATTTGTATAGTTCTTGAGCTTTGAACTTCTTCAGGACGAAACCCTAGGAGGAGGTGGGGAGTTTCGATAGTGCAACCATCTTCCCTAGCTCTTCTTGAAGGAGAAATCACTCAGATTTATCATTGTACTTCACTGTCGTAGTTAGAGATACTACTTTCATCTTCAGTTTTACTTATGGAGCAGAGATTTCATGGCAAGAGAGAAGAGAGGGCACACCCAGTTTTAGAGTATGGTTGCTAAGTAACTGAGGCACACTTGTATTGGACTCCACATCTCTGCTAGAGGGCGCACCACTAGGAGATATCAGTCATAAGTACACAACATACTTTTGACGGAACCCGTTGCCCCAAAAACAAGAAATACTTGAAAAAATGTGATGATGATCCATATCCAACGAGTACCCACAATGCATACTTTTGACGGACCCCACTGCCCTAAATATAAGAAACACCTGAATTTAAATACGCATCCAACGAGTGCTCTTGCTCGAAATTTGAGTAAAATCACAGGGAGATATATTGAAAATACAAACAAAAAAAGTAGATTTTTTATACTAATAAATTTTATTTTATTATTTTCCTTAAGAAGTCTGTTTTAAACCTCAAATTTCCTCTAATGTAAAAATAAACCTAAAACCTCTCCACGATCACACTTCAAATGTAGTTTGAACTCGTGAGGGGACTCCGCCATGAGTCATGACTCCAAACTCGTCCAAACTCCACCATCCAGAATCGTGTTGGATTCTGTTGTCTAGAGTCTGAACTCTGCCATTCAGAATCATGTTGGGTCAAGGGTCAAGCATCGTGGGCTATGTTAGGTCGAAGCCCAATACGTCACCTACGAGCGAGGGTGTTGACCAACAAAACCAACTAGGTGGAGACAACGATGTACCATGCACATGTTGGATGTGCCTTGAAGAGAAGAATGAAGTACTTAATGATTATATCAAGCGAGGCAGCTCTTCTTCTCTTCTTCTCTCTATGAAATTTCCGCACCTCTACTGGGGATTTTGTAAGGATATGTCAGCGTGAAGGTCTAGTTGTTTGTAACTTAATCGCCTAAGACTTAGGGAAGTCCTTTCATCGAGTGTTTTTTCACTTGGATAATTAAAATTTCTTTTTAGAGATTTTAATTATTTGAGTTTTTCACTCAAAATTACCTCCAAAGTGGTGAAAGGTGTTCTAGTGATCGAGTCCATGGGGTGATTGGGGCCTAGGAATGTTCTATATTACCATGCTAGACATTATCCAGAGTCTTGCGGAATTTCATTAAGTTTTGCATAGGTTTTTTTTAATCTTTGGTCATTAAAAATTGTCACTCAGGGCAATTTGTTGTAATGTAAAAGAGGGTTACTTTGTCATTTTTAATGTTGTATAGGGGTATGGGTACTCTAGACAAATGGCATGAGACCTCCTACACCCTTGGGCCAAGTTTGAGATCATTCAGACAAGTATTACTATGGTTTTTGTCACTTTTTCCCAAGTCAGACATGGAAATCAAGAAATTAGGCATTTAATTAGAGAGCCAAATTTTGGAAAAGTGACTAGAGTCACTTAGGTTAGCCAAGTAAAGTTTCTAATGTTTATATTATGTTTTTAAGACAAATTTAAGACCCAAAGGGGTCCCCCCAAGCAAGCATATAACAAGTTTTGAGTTGCAGGATCAAGGGGGGTGCCCTCTTCTCTCTTTGATTGGTTGGGTGAGCTAAAGTCAATGGAAAGGGCCCCACTATGGTGGGTTCTTCCCCATTTGACATAACAATAAGGTTGGAAGCATTAAATTGGAGGTTTCTCTCCCCATATTTGAGATCTCGAACATTGGTTTTGCCCTCCTTGAGCAAATTCGCCCCCCTCTCTCTTGGGCCTCCCTCTCTCCCTTGTGACACTTGTCTAGCATGCAAAGAGCCTCTCTCTTTCATTTTTACTATTTAAGGAGGTTTCCCCTCTTCATTTAGATTACACAAAAACACACTCACACCCACTCTCTTGCGCATACTCTCATTCTTTCCCTTGCTCTTGCTTGGGCCATTGTAATTTTTAGCCATTTGGCTTTAGTAATCAAAATCTTTGGAGGAATCTTATGTCCAGTGTTCTTATTGATGATTTGTTTCCATGCTTAAAAAGCTACACAAGTTTGGTTGGCCAAGGAAGCATACTAATTTGCTTTGGTAAGATTTATGGTATTTGTATTCCATAAATTTTGTGAGTTTTCATTCTTGTAGCAAAAGAAGTTCATATATTTTCTTGTTTGAAGTTTATGATTTCTTTGCTCGTCATTTGATTTTCACCTTCTAGTAGTTGTGTAATGAAAATCTTATGAGTTGCAGGTTATTTGGATTGAAGAGTGGGATTCCTCAGTTGGATGCTCCATTGCTTCACTTCTTGAAGAACAAAAGACCAATTTTCTCTTTCTTTACATACAAATTTATGCATTTTAATTTTAATTTGTTGAGTGTTTTAAAACTGATTTTAACTCTTATATACTCAAGTTCTTTCAAAATTATTCATTTGGCAACTTTGTATAAATTTTGTATATATATTGCACTAACATACTAACTTCCCCAAAGTGATTTTGGGCACATTTTATCATTTTCTGTTTGCTGGTTTTTTGCAAGTTGGTGACAAAACAAGGAAAAACTCTATCAAATTTCAACCATAAAAGAGTTTTAAGGCCACCCCAAAGGAAGAGCTTCAAGGACATCTCAAGAAAGGGAAAAAACACGGTTTTCCTCACTCCTTTTACCTCTTTCTTTACGCTGAAATTTCAGCCTTTGTAACAAGTCCAAGAAAGTCTCTTGGACTTGATTTCTTGCTTTGCATTTTTAGTTAAATCAAGTCTCATTTATTTTCCATCCATTGCTAGCAATAGAAGTTGGGCTTGTCCACCTTTGGATAAGCAATTGTTGATTGGCATGGGTTTTAGATTATGTTGCACAAGTTTCTGGAATGCGGGTACGTTGGGTACGCAGACACGAGTATCCGATACGGCTAGAAGCTTCGCCCAAATTTGCAGGAAACGTAGGGTTGGGAGCGGCAATAATATATATTAATTTTTTTAAAATATATTAAAAAAATAAAGTTAAAAAATACATAATTGATTAATTTCATATCTTAAACTATTTTGTCTTCTTAATCCTCTAGTAGTGTTATGAAATTCATTCTTTTTAAATTTGCTCACTCCTTTAGGTCCACATTATATAAATCTCAGTGTAATCTCACATTGCTCCTAAGAGTTCTTAGTATTTGGGTGCCTCTGCATTTTTTTTTATGGTAACTACTACTTACTTCTAATTTGAATGAACTTGATTGTTTTAAGTTCAACTAACAAACTTTCAAATCTTTTGGTATCTTGAATTCGATATGGTTTATGATCCTAAATTGCTATATCAACGAGTATGAATAACATAAGCTAGCTATAATCATTTGAGATATGAATTAAAGTAGTTCAATATCTTAGTATTGTAAAAAATTCATGTATATTCACTTAAGTACACTTGCAACATATATTGAGTGTGAATGGATTTAAACATTTAAGAAGTGTGGGCCCTCTTTATTTATATAACCTTGAAAATAAAAAAAATGGCATTATTGATAGATTCAATTGAAATTTTTGTTATTGGTGATTTCTTGACACAATAAACTTCAATCATTCAATTGATTTTCAACACTTTTCTTATGATTTTGGCCTCCTCATGGTCGGGAGCTTGTAGAAGCTCCCTATCTGTTTGGGAGCTTCTGGAAGCTCCCAAACAGATATGAAGCTTCTACAAGCTCCCAATAAAAAGGGAGCGGCAAAAGCAAGTTCCCAAAAAGCTCCCGAAAAGCTCCCAAGTTCCCAAGGAAGCTCCCATAAAAAAGGGGACGTTTCGTACCAGCTCCCAAGCTCCCAGGAGCGGGGAAATGTCGGGTACGGGTTACCAAAAATCTTGGGAGCGGTACCCATGCAACTATGGTTTTAGATTAGTTAGAGTTTCATTTTGTTTTTATTTTTTTCTTTATTTTTTGCTCACACCTTGTAAGTGATTTGGCTTTGCCATCCTTGCAATATCACATTGGCTAGCATTTTATTCCAAGTATTTGCTTATTTCTGTTTTTTGCCCGCACCTCACAAGCGAAGTGGCTTTGCCCATCCATGTGAAATTGTGTTGGCTAACAATTTTATTTAAAGTATTTGCTTATTTCCTTTTGCCCGCACCTCACAATCGAGTAGGCTCTGCCTCCGTTGTGATATCGCGCTTAGCTTGTTTTATTTATTTTTTTGTTTAAGGATAAAATTTACCACAAGCCCCGTTTTTGCCCCGTATCCTCTCCCCCCGCCGGTTTGACCGATCTAGGGTGACGAGAAAGGGCATAGATTTGTGTTGGCTAGTTTAATAGGAACCCAGATAAGTATCTTCATTAGAAAGGAGAAAAAGAGGCTTGACCTGCAGAGCTAGCGGGGTAGAGGCCGTAGGGGGCTTCGTGGCACTTTGTGTCCTCCAGTTGAGCACCCAACAAGTTTTGAGTTTGACCCATGGAGCTAGGTGGGAACCTTGTGTCCCCATGTTGAGCACCCTGCATTCTCTCTCTAATCGAAGGAGATAGTCTCTTGGGGTAGAAATTTAGAATAGTTCATTTCTTTGCAACAAACACCTTAATTCCCCAAGTCAAAGGGAGACATAAAATTTACTAAAACTTACAGGACCACTTGCATAACATTGTTACAATCATTTACATTTCTCTACTTTGCAATCACTTTATTTTAACTTACTCATTTATTGGAATTCATAATGTTCTTGAATATTTGTTAAAGTAAATGAGTTGATGCTTTAGGCAACTTATTTGAAGTTGATTATTGTGACTCCATAGCCCGAGTAGAGACGACAGTGATCATTTTGATTATTTGATTGTTTCTCTCTTTCATACATTAATGGTTGATTGTTAAAGGGTATGCTTGACATTGAAATATTTGCATCACTGCACACTGATTATCATTTTTATAATTTACAACTCCTAGAAAACATTCGTCAAAAAAGAACTTAGTAAGTAGGGGCTACCCCCCTTGGCCTTTAGGAGTTGTGGTCTAAACGAAGGAGTTTAGAACCGAGGTGACAGCGGGTTCTCAACTCATAAGTTGCCCTTAGGAACACACACGGCGGTTGGGAGACTTACCCACGTCCAAGTGTGTTTTAGGCGGCAACAGAGGGTTCCAACTTCGCATTGGACAGTTATGCCCTCTATTTACCCAGATTAGTATCTTTTTTTACGTATAAAGTTTAATTAATGAAGGAGGATTTTTTTCACATTGTCTTTAATCCACCATGGCTTAGTGATAGGCTTTTGGCTTGCTAGGATGGGCACACCTATCCTACCCCTCCGTGTTAAGTCATTTATGCATCTCTTCTTGCACTTCCCCAAAGCTATTTGGAATCAAAATTAGATAAAGTCAATGTTGTCATACTCAAACTTGGTAAACACTCGGTGACTCCAAAAATAGAACAAAACTAAAAAACTATAATGTTTAAACACAAAATGCTAATACAATCATGCATTCCAATAAAAATTAACTATTTCTTAAAAAATAGGGTTGAAATACATTAAAGTAGAGCAACACACTCACATCGATGACAATATGTTAGAACCTTTTGATATCTTCAATAGATGACAAGGAGATTAGAGTATCAAGATTGTGCAACCAAAACTATCTAATGACTAACGAAACTTCAAGGGATGGGTTTCTCATATGACATATCTTTAGCACTCACATATAATTAAAATTCTAAGACAAATCCTGCATGATGGGCATTCCAAGGAATATATCTCAAATAAAAACTTCCAAACAATACGTAACAATTGTTGAAGTAGTTTTCCAAACAATAGATGTTGATTGCCAAATAATAGATGATGTTATTAGCTTAAAGTAGACATGTAAATTTTATCACAAACATGCAAGCCAGTGTTATAACTTTTGTAGAAAGCAAACTTCTCTTGGTCGTTGAGTCAAACTTGTGAGTTTCACAAATCTGCTTAGTCTCACGCAAGTCTTAAGTGAATACTCAACCCAATGCTAAGTCGACAAAAATCGGCCAAGCTTGTCAATCTTGTCCAAATTTAACAATACTAGTTTAAACCATAGTAGCATAATTTGAGTACAAATACGACTCGATACAGAAAAAATAGGTAACGAAAAAATCCAATCTGGATCAAATACAAAAGTAGACTTCTTATATATAATATATTTAATCAAATATACATGATATGTTCAATACATTTAATCAAACATACACAAATATACTATAAATGTACATCCGCATCTATATAAGAGTTAAACATATATAATACTTTTAATAAAATATTAAATATCAACCTATTACCAACTTTTTTGTACCATAGTTGGGTTACCTGAGGAGCCGCCGGTTGACAGACTTGTTCAAAGTCTGATTCCAGTGTATCAGTTGATCCGTCTGCTTGTCTAGCCAATATTGGTTAGTCACTTTTTTATTTGAATAATTTTCACCATGGCCCCGCGGGGTTTGTAATAAAATGTGCTAGTAGAATATTTTTGAGTGTTTCGGTCTCCTGGGACGTAGAATCTCAAATAGGGTATTCCAAGGAGTTTTTTCCCCTGACAATTATGCTTTGCCTTCAGCCAAGTATAATTGACGAGGTTTTCTCCCGCTTCCTCCAAAGTTGGAATGCCCGATGTTGAATTCTGGGCCTTGGGGGGTTATTAGAGCCCAACTAAGTGTTATAAGCATACTAGACATTATTTAGATAGATCATGGTCATGTCCTCAATCATCTAGACACATAAAAAAAAAATCGAAAAAATCTTTTTCGAACAGTGAAAAATTATTTTTTAATTTTTAATTTTAATTACTTTTCTTAAGTTTTTTGGGTTAATTTTTCCATAAATTAAATGGAAAAAACCCGTTCGTGATCCGGACTCCGAATTCAGTGATTGATGGC
The DNA here is from genome assembly GCA_001517045.1 of Pseudotsuga menziesii. Taxonomy (NCBI): domain Eukaryota; kingdom Viridiplantae; phylum Streptophyta; class Pinopsida; order Pinales; family Pinaceae; genus Pseudotsuga; species Pseudotsuga menziesii. Next base: position 65,783 of record LPNX011120954.1, on the reverse strand, counting down.
TCTAACCTTAAGCCAAAAATCATTCTTGATCAGCCAACCAGTCAGAACCAGCTTTCAAATCAACAATCGGACACATAATGCCTTTTTACTCAAAAAAGTCAGTTTTGAGTAAAAAAATGATTTTTAGTAAAAAATGATTTTTATTAAAAAAATGATTATTTTGGAGAAAACTAAAACTCTCCAAATTAATCCAAATTCAGTAAAATAAAAGGCTAAATGACATCTCATGGAACACTTATGATGATCGAAGTTAT
>LPNX011120954.1:8438-65290 GCA_001517045.1 Pseudotsuga menziesii | reverse complement strand
ACAAAGTAGGTTTTCAGACCTATCAAGCAGCTTTCCCATGCAGCAGGGTTGGTTTTTTGGTTTTAGGGTTTTAGCACTCTCTCATTTGTTAAATAGAGGCTCTTTCAGCTCTCATTGGTCCGGTGATTTGATCGAGGTGAAGACTGAAGCTTACACCATCAGTAGGCTTCCCAGACCTAACAAAGTAGGTTTTCAGACCTATCAAGCAGCTTTCCCATGCAGCAGGGTTGGTTTTTTGGTTTTAGGGTTTTAGCACTCTCTCATTTGTTAAATAGAGGCTCTTTCAGCTCTATTGAGGATGGATTTTTGTGTAGAGAAACTCTGGTGAAACTTTTGTAATTGCTTGTTGCTTCTATGCAACCATTGGAATAAAATTAAGGCTTTGGAGGCTCATGTGGTGTGATTATTTGGATGATTGCACTTGATGGATGAGGAGATGTTGTTTTAATGCTTTTCTTTCTTGTTTATTTGAGATTATGATGTTATGCTTTAGAAGGCTTCTGTAAGCACATAAGAACAGGTATTTGAGGTTTGCAAGTTAGCTGTTTATTGATTTACTTCTAGAATTTAAAAAAGAGCATTGTTTTATTCAGTTGTAGTTCATGCTCTTCTTTATTGCAATTTGTGAACAATACATGATATAATCTTTGTATGGCAAGTCTATGAGTGTTATTTTGCAGATCCTTCCATCAACCAAGCAGAAGTTCGAGCTCAACTGCATCTTCTTCTCTTGGAGTCAAGTATGTTTTTCCAGTAATTGCATGCTTCATGAGATCCAAGTGCTTTAAAAAGATCCACAGGTTCGACCATTCTCTCCTTGCTTTTATTCATCATTCAAATTAAAAAATCTTTGTTTTCTTGGGATTAGGGCACGTTTGGGCTAAAGTGAACATTCATTCACTTAGCCTTTGCCCCGGTTGGCTGCCCTGTGCTTTATTTTCAGCCTTTTAGGCCTTTTATTTGCAATATTTCCTTCCCTTAGTTCGTTGTCCATTTTTCCCCACTTTTTGCGCTTTTGGACATCCCTCTTTTGCCTCTTTTTTCCAATTTTTGTAGCCCCTTTCCATCCTCTTTTTGGGCCATCTTTTGGGCTGTATTTTCAACCTTTTAGGCCTTTTATTTGCAGCCTTTCCTTCCTTTTATTCGCTGTCCACTTTTCCCCACCTTTTGCCCTTTTGGACAGCCCTCTTTTGCCTCCTTGTTCCACTTTTTGCAGCCCCTTTCCATCCTCTTTTTGGGCCATCTTTTGGGCTGTATTTTCAGCCTTTTAGGCCTTTTATTTGCAGTGTTTCCTTCATTTTGTTCGCTGTCCACTTTTCTCCACTTTTACCCTTTTGGACAGCCCTCTTTTGCCTCTTTGTTTCCACTTTTTGCAGCCCTTTTCCATCATTTTCTTCAACCATCTTTTGGGCTATACTTTCAGCCTTTTTCACCCTCATTTTGCAGCTCTCTTTCTCACTTAGTTTCCAGCCTTCTTTTGACTTGCCTTTTGCTCTCTTTCCACCCCTCTTTCACCCCTCTTGCCTTGCCTTTTTCTTGCTTCTTTTCTTCCTTCTTCTTGATGAGTTTGGGTAAATGTTTTTAGCTCGTTTATAGATTAAATTTCAAGTTATTTTTTATCAACTAATATCATAACAAGTGTGTGTCTAGAGCTCTTAGATTGCAGACAGGTGAAGGAGAGCGCAAAGGCCACAAACGAACAAGGAGTGCAAAAAAAACAAAAAAACTGATATCCCTCTTCTTGCATCCCCTTCTTTCCTTGTTCTTCCAAGAAGCAAAGAACGCATCATCATTGTAAAAGATTAAAAAAAAGAGCTGAGTGGGAGGAAGTCTCCTTCTTTTTCTACTTCTCCTATTTTGGGGAAGTGTGTCTTGTGTTCATTTTCATGATTTACTTAGTATAGTTTTCCTTAAGCAATTAATTTAGTTCTTTGATTAGACTTAGTTTCATTCTTACTAATTGCTAGATTCATCATTGCTTGTTGGTATCTTGTTATAAATTGTTAAATCATAAGAAGAACCAAAATCTCTTGAATCTCACCATAAGGTGGATCAAGAGTGCTCTCTGTCAGAGAGTTTTAATCAACCACCTTTCATATTAATTATTGTGTTTGTTTAATTCAAATCATCCATATGTAAGACTCTTGAACTTGCAGAAACATAAGTCAAAAGCACTCTCTATCGGAGAGCACCTTAGGTTTGCACAACCCCTGCATTAGTATCATCTAGATTAGCTAAGTCTCTTGAACCACTGTCATAAGACGAGGTCAAGAGCGCTCTCTGTCGGAGAGTTTTAATTAATTAACTTAATAAAATTCGCAACTCACAACCCTTTAATTAATTAACCCCCCTCCCTCCTTGCCGGATTATGCTCTGATCGATCCTAGATCGGAGTACCCAGAAACGGCACTGGATCTTTAAACCCCGCAAGAGTAACCTAATAACACTTAAACACCCCATAACCAACGCACCGACGTTGTAGGGATTCTTCCAAAGTACTTCCTAGTAGAGGCGCCGAAACCTCCTGCTGTCATAGATTCTCAGCTAGCTGGTCACTTGACAATATCAGCCTAGGATACTGGGCGGGCCCGACATGTCTTCAACGGAGGCGACTTAGAAGAGTCTCCCGACTTTGATAAACCTTTTTGTTGACACCCTAAAGCAAGACCACAGTTAAAAACTCTTAAAAATTACCAAGAGCACTTGCAAAACCTAACATTCACTGGCATCTTTTGGGATTCACATCTTTCTAAACATGAAGCATCTTCGATAATTTTACTCCATAGGCACTGGTCCCATGTTTTAGCATTGTTGATAATCTGGGCCATTTGTCCATTGAATGTTTGATTATAAGTCATATCTGTGAATGCTTTATTTATTTTCGTGAATTGCTCAAATATTTGTCTATCTTTTAATTCCAATGATAGCAATGTGGATTGCCTTGTCTTGTGCTCAATTCATCACATTAATCATCTAAAATCACAATAACTCCTAAACAACACCCATCCGCATCTAAAAACATTTAAAATTTAACTTAAACATTGAGCCATAAAAAACTCTTTGTTAGGGACTACCCTCCTTGGCTTCGTTAGGAGTTAGCCTAAACGGAGGAGCTAGGAGTAGGTGACAGTACCTAGCTCTGTGCTTGCCCCCAAGGTCACACCTCTCCCACTTTCTCAAGTGAGGAGACAGCTTTCGAAAGAATTCCGCTGCTGGTGTGCAATCAGTGGACAACACAACCATTAAATAATTATTTTAAAACATAAGGAAATATTTACCTAGAGCAACTAGTTATTAATAATTATTTTCGTAAGAAAGTAAAAAAGGTATTTATGTAAGCTAGAGGTAATTAATTAATTAGTGAATGCTTGGATGAATTGTGAAGTATAAAATTGAATGATATTTATAATTTATAGTGCTTAAATAATTAAAATTTGGTTTTTTAATTTAATTTTTATCAAAATTTAATGGTCGGCCAGTAGGATCTCGTATCTATATTACACCTACCACGAATATTCGACGAATTTCGAATTGTTCCAAATTTCAGACACGAAAGGCCAATACAGCTGAATTATGCTACAATGGTTTAAACCCATGTGTGCACCCTAGTTACTTACAAGAAAGCACTAACAGAAGATAAATTTTGATGGACCCACAGTCCCAATTTGCATATAAGGTTATGAAATATAAAATTTCTAGTTTATATGGATAGGACAAAATCATGTCATGCATCATAATAATTTTGTTCAAATTTCATTAAGTTATATAGATTAATTTCGCATTGTTCCCCATTGTGTTATGTATATAAGTCCAAAAGCTATTTGAAATTGGAATTAGATTTGAGTAAAGTTTAAACCAATGTTCCACGAGGACGCGTCCCCCAGGGTGGGTAACGCGCCCCCTCGCTCCCTCGTGCTTCTGGGATGAGGAAACTCCTAGGGAAAAGTTTCTCCACATTCCCTTTTGTTAGAATAATAAACCCATAGTTACCCATATTTGACATTAAAAAATCATTTTTATCTTATTCCTAGATTCCTAGGTTCCTCACTATGCTAGTTGGCTTCCACTTGCACCTAGAAGTCAACACATGCTAAAAATGGGTCATGGAGCGCTTTGGAATCATCCTGGAAACATTTTTAGCAACTCTACTTTTATTCCTGGTTTGTAAAAGCGCAATTCTGCTTTTTCTGAAAGCTGCCTTGCTTTACAGCAGTTTTAAGGCAAAAGGGAAAAGCTAGTCTAGGAGTAACTGCCTTGTTTTTTGCCCACATCATCCTCCTTCGTTTTCTCCAAACAAAAGCATGGATCTGATCTATTTCCATCACTTATTAGCTAGCCTATCTGATTTAGCCAATTCGTGAGCATCTTCATAGATTTGGAAAGTGTTTTATGCACCTATGAGGGATTTGACTAGTTTTAGTAAGCTTGTTTTTTGACCAATTCGAATAGCATCCTTATGCTTTCGAATCTCTGATGTAATTATATATTTGAACAACCTATTACTTGATGAAGTTGGCTGATGTACACTTATTCAATACAAGATTGTGTTATGCTCCAATTTCAGTCTCCTTTTGTGTGAATTTTGCATGTTTGATTAGCAATTTTGTGAGTGTAATTGTTCTATCACTTGGGTTCAATTTCCACATGGTATCAGAGCCTTTGTAGACCGATTTCTCTCCTTCCATATTGCTATTGCAGGTTCGACATCTTGATTGGGAGCGCATTCTGCTAACTGGAGGGTGTAGTAGCTGAGATATGGACCAATCTCAAAGGATCATCTTGACTCCATTCAACTTCTTCGAATGGAAAGTTGAGATGGAGATATTGTTGAGAGCAAAAGGTCTCTACAGGGTTACCATGGCAACTGAGCCAGAGCCCAATGCAGTTGCAGAGAAAATTAAATGGCACAACAGGAGGGATGAGACCTATAGTCTTTTGTGCTTGAGCATTTCAAGAGACCTCCTCTTTCATCTTGATGCATTGACATCACCTAATGAGGTTTGGGAGAAGCTTGAAGAGTATTTTGGAAAGACAGATGAGATGAGAGGACATCGACTCGAGAATGAATTGATCTCCTTGAGTCCCAATAGCTTCGAATCATTGCAACTCTACTTTTCCAAGTTTAAGGCCCTCGTTTTGCAGCTAAAACAGTGTGGGATCGAAAAGAAGGAAAAGAAACTAGTCTTGACCATACTCTCAAAGCTTGGTCCTAACTACTCAATGTTTGTTTCGACCTTCCATGCCACCAAATTGACAGCTCAAACCTGGAAGATGCCTAAGCTTGTTGAGTTCATGGAATCCCTCACCTAGGAGCAAGACAAATTGGTAATGATGGGCACCATCAAACCTTCCAAAGACCAAGATTTGGTTGTTGGAGACTCGAAGGTGGATTCAAAAAGAAAGAAAAAAGCTAAAAATCCACCTGAGCAAAAGAGAGACAAGTCAAAGTCTCAAGAGGAACCCTCAGGCTCCAAGAAGAACTTCTAGAAGAAGAAGAACAAGGAGAAATGAGCAAGTGCGCATACTGCAGTAAGGGCTATCATCCTGAGAGCTCTTGTATGAAAAAGCAAATTGACATGTTGACCCAACTCCTGGAGAAGAACAACGTCTCCCTTCTCGATTGCTCAAAGAAGAGGAAAGGAGGATCAAATTTAGAAGACATGGAGAGAGTACATGCCTTGGTTGCTGGCACCTCAAGCTCACCTAGCTTCATCATTGATTCTGGAGCTTCCAGACATATGGTTTCAACAAGGGAGACTTTCTCCTCCCTTGACATTTCGAAAGGTCCTCCAATTGTTTTGGGAGATGACTCTCTGACTGACAGTATGGGGAAGGGTAGGATTGATCTTGACCATGGTAATTTCAATAATGTGTTGTATGTTCCAGGTCTTGCCTCTAATCTCTTGTCAGTCTATAAGATGACTCACACTGGGTCTCCAAAGAAAGTCATTTTCTCCCCCAATGAAGTTGAAATCACAGAGATTTCGAATGGTAAAGTCATAGCAAAAGGTGTTGTGGATCACACTTTGAAGGTATACAAGTTTTCCCATTTTCTACCCTACTCAAACCCCTCTACTCTTCTCACTCATGCTAATGAAGCAAGCAAGCTTTGGCATGAAAGATTTGGCCATCTTAACTATAAGTATCTTTCTAACTTGAGTGATAAAGATATGGTCATAGGGTTACCAAAGATCAAGTTTTCTAAGGGAGTCTGTCAAGGTTGCATCCTAGGAAAACACTCAGAGCACAAGTATGAGAGAGCTAGTCATGAGAGAACCTCTGCACCCCTTGAGTTAATCCATAGTGACATTGCTGGTCCATTCCCTCATATGTCCATGAGTCAAGCCAAATATGCACTCGCCTTCATAGATGACTTTTCCAGATATTGTTGGGTTTACTTCCTAAAACACAAGTTTGAAGTTTCTAACCTCTTCAAGGTCTTTCGAGCCTTGGTTGAGAACCAGTCTAGGAGGAGACTCAAGATTCTCAGATCTGACAATGGTGGTGAGTATGTCAAGTCTGAGTTCATCCATTATTGTAAAGATGCAGGTATCCAGATGCAACATTCTGTTCCTTACACACCACAACAAAATGGTGTTGCTGAGAGAAAGAACAGGTCACTCAAGGAGATGGCAACTTGCATGATGGAGGCTAAAGCTTTGCCACCAAAGTCTTGGGCCTAAGCTATAAACTGTGTATCATATATCCAGAACAGGGTGCCACATAAGCAACTTGATGGTATTACTCCTTTCAAAGCTTAGAGTGGGCACAAGCCAGATGTGACCCATTTCAGGATTTTTGGCTCAAAGGCTTGGGATAGAATTCCAACTGAAAAGAGGAAGGCTTTGCAACCCCAAAGCCAAGAGTGCTTATTTGTTGGGTATTCTGAAGATTCAAAAGGGTACAAGCTGATCAACTTGAGCACAAACAAAGCTTTCATTGAAAGAAGTGTTCAATTCTAAGAAGAGCCTTTAGTAGCAGTTGAAGTTGGAGAGTCCTCTTCATCACCACAACCACTAATTATAAGTGAAGAGACTAATTAGTTTGTTGATTCTGATATGTCTAATAATGATGATTTAATTGCAGATCCTAACAGTCCTACAAGACTAAAATGGGCAGCAAGGACCATTCATGCAGCTGGGGAACTATCTGAGAATCCTAGTGACACTAGGAGGACTAGATCTCAATTTGAGAGTACCCTTTGTGTGAAAGATCCACTCTTTGCTGAGAAGTGTTATTTGATGGTTGAATCTGATCCTTAGACATATGAAAATGCATCACATGATCCAAGATGGAAAACAACCATGAAAGAAGAATTTAGCTCGCTCCAGAAGAACAACACATGGGAACTATTTGATCTCCCCCCAGGGAGAAAGCTAGTAAAGTGTAAGTGGGTCTCTAAGACTAAGTTTGTTGTTGATGGTTCACCTTTGAAATATAAGGCAAGATTGGTAGCTAGGGGCTACTCATAAGTACATGGTATTGATTACAATGATACCTTTGCACCAGTGGAAAAGATGGACTCCATAAGGCTAGCTCTAGCCATTGCAGCTTCAAGGCAATGGGAAGTACATCATATGGATGCGAAGTGTGCTTTTCTAGAGGGAGATCTGAATGAAGAGATTTATATGCAGCAACCTAAAGGGTTTGTGTCTAATCCATCTTTAGTGTGCAGGTTAAAGAAATCATTGTATGGGCTCAAGCAAGCCCCCAGGGCTTGGTATGCCAAGATTGATGGCTTTCTGCTATCGCTGAATTTTGTTTGATGCAAGTCTGATCCGAATATCTATTTGAAGTTGATTCATGGTTCTTTAATGATTATTGTTTTATATGTGAATGACCTATTGATTACAGGAAGTTCAAAGAAAGAGATTGCCTCCTTGAAGGATGTAATGAACCATGCATTTTCCATGACAGATTTGGGATTATTGAGCCAATTCTTGGATCTCGAAATTGCTCAATCCCAACATGGAATCAAAGTTCATCAGTACAAGTATGCTTCAGATTTGCTCAACAAGTTCAACATGAAAGATTGCAAGCCAAGCAAGACTCCATTCCTCTCAGGAGTTAAGCTTGAGGAAGTAGGTTCTTCTCCTTTGGTAAATAACACACTGTATAGGCAGTTGATTGGGTGTTTGTTTTATCTTACACATACTCAACCTGACTTATCTTATGCAGTTAGTGTGGCTTCAAGATACATGGATCAACCTCATGAGATCCATTGGAGAGCAGCCAAGAGAATCCTAAACTTTGTTCAAGAAACAAGAACTCATGAGATTTTCTATAAAGCAAAATCTGGCTTAGAGCTAGTTGGATTTACTGACAGTGATTGGGCGAGTGACAACACAAATCGAAAGTCTACTTCAAGATATGTGTTCATGCTTGCAGACGGATCAATCAGCTGGTCAAGTAAGAAGTAGAGTGCTAGAGCACTCTCATCTACAACGGCAGAGTACAGAGGAGTTGTGAATGCAGCTACTCAATGTTTGTCGTTGCAGGGGATACTTGGATAATGTGGTTTCAAATCAGAGTTTTCTACTATCATCTATTGTGACAATCAAAGTACCATTCGAATCTCCACTGATCCAGTTCAAAGACAGCGAACCAAGCACATTGAGATCCATATGCACTACATCAGGGAGCTTGTGCATGATGGTACCATTGCTCTACTCTACTGTGCATCTTCAGAGCAAGTAGCAGACATCTTCACCAAGGTATTTTGTGAGAAGACCTTCAGTAATCTCAAATCACTGTTGGGGATTGCTAATCATGTGGTGAAGTATGATTGAAGACAAGATTTCCAAAATTTTGTTTCATGTCCATGTTTAAGGGAGGATTTTCCCACTGGGTTTTTGCCTCTTTCCTTGGTTGTATGGACAAGCAGTATGGACTAAGCGTTGTTGCTAGGCCCTATAGTTTTCTAATATATACTCATAAAGTCAGGCTTAAGGGGGGGTGTTAGAATAATCAACCCATAATTACCCATATTTGACATTAATAAATCATTTTTGTCTTATTCCTAGATTCTTGGATTGCTCACTATGCTAGTTGGCTTCCACTTGCACCTAGAAGTCAACACATACTAAAACTGGGTCATGGAGCGCTTTGGAATCATCCTGAAAACATTTTTAACAACTCTGCTTTTATTCCTGGTTTGTAAAAGCGCAATTCTACTTTTTCCGAAAGTTGTCTTGCTTTACAGCAATTTTAAGGCAAAAGGGTTTGGAGTAACTGCCTTGTTTTTTGCCCACATCATCCTCCTTCCTTTTATCCAAACAAAAGCATGGATATGATCTCTTTCCATCACTAATTAGTTGGCCTATCTGATTTAGCCAATTCATGAGCATCTTCATAGATTTGGAAAGTGTTTTATGCACCTATGGGGGATTTGACTAGTTTTAGTAAGCCTGCTTTTTGACCAATTCGAATAGTGTAACAAATATAAAATACAATATTAATTAGACTATTAGGTTACTAGTGAAAGGGTGTAACCCTTCACTATGTTGGCTCAAGCCATATAAAAGGCAAGCTTATTGTACATTTTATCCATCATCTAATATATTATTCATATTTCATTATTTAAAATGATAGTCGGATTCGACTACTAACGGACCAACCGGATTCGGTTGCTCCATTTGGTATCAATGCGAATTTGCTCCTTCGACTTGAGCTCGAATTCGGCTCATCCTCACCTCGCCTCAAAGAACTCTCATTGCTCATCATCATCACCCTATCACAAGCTTCTACGTGAATCTCACAACCCATCTCTCCATTTTTTTTTCATTTGCTGCACCATCATTCACATTCCTCTTACCAGTCCCTCTTCCGCCTCAAAACACTCCACCCATCCCATCCTTTACGCTATCCCTTAACTCCATCCCCTCACGCCTTTATCACTTACTCATCCAACCGTCACCTCCTCCATTCCCCATCTACTCCACACTCCACGTCACCTTCATCCTCTGCACTCGCCCTCCACCATCCGCTGCTCCAGTCTTCTCCTCCCGCGCGCATTCCAGTTCCCCCGCTCCACCCAGCGCTACATCCTCCGCGGCCATCAAACTCCACTCTCCACTGCACCTGCTCCATCTTCCATCAACGCCCTCACCAACTCCAACCTGCGTGCCCAAGCTCCCCTCTGTACACATTCTGCCACCGCCAGCCTTCCCTCACGCCCTCGCCGTTCTCCTCCACCGATCCGCTCCTCCCCCACCGCCCAACTTCCTCTGCGCATCCTCCTCTCCTCGAGTTCTTCCCACGCCAGTTGCTCCTCAGCTTCCACCACCGTCACTCCACTTCCACGACCTGCACAAACCAAAAAACAAACAAAAACAAAAAAATTAAATATTATAATATAAAATTATTATAATATTTAATTTTGTTTTATTATATTTAAAACAAAAGAATAATATAAAGGGTTTATTATATAATAATTAATATATAATTAATTATTATTCTTTTAAACCTGTTTAAAAATATAAAAACTATATACAAGATATAGTTTATGAAAAATATAATAACAATAATATTAATTAATTAATATATTATTATTCAATTTCACCTCAAAAGCCAAAATAGAGTCGAAATACACACCTCCGTATACAAGGTCCAAGACCATGGAGGAACTAAAAGAGAAGATCGAAAAAATGGAGAAGGACATAAAGTCCCTTGTCACTAACCAAGAAGGCTTGAAGGAAAAGATGCAAAATAACAATACATTACTCAAAGACGAGCTTGTTTTGGTACTAGAAAGAAGGCTCGACGACAAACTTGACATCCTGAACGAAAAACAAAAAGACGTGGATGACAAAATGAGTACCATGACGCAAAACATAAACACCTTAACACAGAACATGAGCACAATGACGCAGAACCATAATACATTAATCGAGATGTTACAAAGGCTCGTACCCAGTCAGGGCCAAGTCAACGGTACACACTTGCTAGATGCCTCATTTCATGTTGCCACCCAGGAAACAATCGTAAAGCATCAAGAAGAATTGCAAAAAGAAATAAAGAGTAACAATGCGACGCTTAAGCAAGAGATAAAAACACAAGTACTGCCAGATATGGAGGCACGATTAAACAGCAAAATAGATGCTATAAGTAAAATAGTAGAGAAAAGAAAAACTAAAAATCACCGCCAACAACGAAGCAATTCAGATATGTCACTTTCAGCGTCCAGTAGTTCTGAGCCACCATCAAACCATAAGGCAAAAGGAAATCAACGTTGTCCTTACAAAGTGTACCCACCTAAGGCAAAAATAGAGTTGTCGAAATACAATGGGAGTGAAGACCAATGCGTTGCTTGGCTAAACAAAGCAGACGAATACTTCGACATTTACAACATTCAATCTGACGAGGAGAAGGTGAAATATGCGTCAATGCATATGGAAGGGTACGCCTATAATTGGTACTTATGGTGGAAGAGAGATAATTTTACCTACACCTGAAACTTGTTCAAAAATGATTTTTTTAATAGGTTTCAAGGAATCAAAGAAGATGAATTTTTCACTAAACTTACCAGACTACAACAAGTCGGAAACATTGAGGAATTCACACATCAGTGGAAATCCTTATCGACACGAGTATTTGGGTTGTCTGACAAGCAAAGACTCGAAACCTATTTAGGAGGTCTTAAACCATACCTCCAAAAAGAGTTAAAATTGCATGACATACCTAACGTAGAAGTAGCAAGACATAAAGCAAAAGCCGCAGAATGCAAATTAGAAGGAATTAAAACAAGAGGCGATAACCATTATCGGCAAGAAAAAGAGACACAATGTAGGTACTGTGCAGATACTTGGTCACCCGGTCATCAATGCCACAAACCTCAATCATATGCCTATGAAATGGAAAATAGATCGAAGTCATCTAATAGTTACGCTAATAATAGAAAAAAGAAGAAAAACATATGTCATCGATGCGATGATGATTGGACCCCTGGTCATAAATGTAGGAACAATGAGACAATACAGTGCAAAATCATCAATGGAAAGGAAGTGCAAGTCTTTGCAAAAGACACCTCGTCCGATTCTAATACCGACACTAGGAAAATACTTGAGCTTTGAGGACAAAGCTCCCTTAAAGGGAGTGGCAATGTAACAAATAAAAAATACAATATTAATTAGACTATTAGGTTACTAGTAAAAGGGTGTAACCCTTCACTATGTTGGCTCAAGCCATATAAAATGCAAGCTTATTGTACATTTTATCCATCATCTAATATATTATTCATACTTCATTATTTAAAATGATAGTCGGATTCGACTACTAACGGACCAACCGGATTCGGTTGCTCCAAATAGCATCCTTATGCTTTCGAATCTCTGATGTAATTATATATTTGGACAGCCTATTACTTGATGAGGTTGGCTGATGTACACTTATTCAATACAGGATTGTGTTATGCTCCAATTTCAATCTCCTTTTGTGTGAATTTTGCATGTTTGATTAGCAATTTTGTGAGTGTAATTGTTCTATCACTTGGGCTCAATTTCCACACCTTTTTGGGGGAAACGCATGGGGAAATGTTTCTCCATTGATGGAATGAGTCTACCCCAGGGGGGAGCTTCTGGACATCTCCCCATGCGAGGGTACGCCTAGAATCCCCCTCCTGAGGGGACACCCAAAAGCCACCTCACTAATACTAATGATAGTCCTTGAATCTTTACTATTTTTTAAGAAATTTTAATTTACTATTAGTCTTAAATCTATTTCATTATTCTAACTTCTTTGTGTTCACTGTTAGTATCTATTTGACTATTTCAGACTTCAGTATCTAATGCATTATCTTTTACAAATTTGAAATTTGAATTTAGATATACATTGCATAATGATAATGATGAATTTAGTTTTCAGTTTTTACATGGTAATAATTCAATATCATGTACAAATTTGATGTTTTACATTTGGCAATAGTTCACTGTTCAATATCATGTACAAATTTAATCATTCAGTACCATTTACAAATTTGAAATTTCAATTTAGATGCACACTCCATAATGATGAATTTAGTTTTTAGTTTATACACAGTTATTGTTTTTGTTGAGATTTATCATTTTTATATTTTAAATTATTTTTTATGACTTTGACATCTCCCTGTTTCCTAGATATGCTTATAGGCCAAATTACGTGCTTTTTAACAAATAGTTTGCAAATAATTATGCATTCATTCTAATCAAGACACTACATCAAATACTTTGCAAGCATACAAGAAATGGAGAGACAACATGAGCATTTTTATTATTATGAATGAGCTGAGATTACAAGCTCTAATAGCTGTTATGGCAGCTGGGAAACACACAATAAGAAAAACACCAGGAATATGCCACGGCTCTTCTACTACTAACTAGTCACTCTCCCAAAATGATGCCAGCCCAAAAGATGAAGTCCAATTGAAGACCCTAGATGGATCCTCCTCTTTGTCTAGCTAGGGTGGATATCTCACCACCGAAACTAAACCCACAATGGAAGGGTTTTGCCAAACCCTAACGAAAACTCTGGACAAACCCCCAAACGGTCACAAGAAATCAATATCAAATCAACATGTCCTCCCAATGAGGTTTTGCCCCTCTTTTAAACTTTCTCTAGACTCCAATACCATGGCTAATACCAGTGTTACACGAGGGCACGTTCCCTAAGGTTGGAGATGTGCCCCCTCGCTCCCCACGCCCTAGGGACTTGGGGGCTCTTGGCAAAACATTTCTCCTCGCCTCCAATTTGGCAAAACTTGAGGAAACGCAAGGGGGAGCTTGTCCCCTATTTTGAAGTGTGCATCGATAAGTGGGGGCTCCTGCGTGCTCCAATACTAATAGTAATATTAAATTCTTAAAGGAAAAGGATAGAAAATGAAAGATAAGAAAAATACCACTTTTACTTAAATTTTTAACATTACCATTAATTGTTTCAGAATGTTTGAAAGTGGATCCAACCTCATCGGAGTTTATATGCAAAAAGTAGAGTTTTAGATCCCATTCAGAATTCAACAAGCTTTACAATTTTTAGGATTTCAAGATTGCAACGTTTCCACTGGATTTTATCATGCATGAGGTTAAGGGATTGTCATTTAATCAAGCACATCAACCTTTCTACGTACCTTGATGTTGGTGGTGTTGATTGTTGAACTCCTCTATCATGACCTTAATCAAAATGTACCCTTTAGTCAAGCAAAATCATTTATTAAGCATGGGAATTTTTTTCTAATTCTACCTTGCTTTAATGCTTAGTTTAGGAAGTTTCATCAAAATTGTAGGGTGCTGAGTAATGTCCTTTGAGGATCAACTTCGAGATTCAAGGTAAAGGCAAGGGATAAAATCCTAGAGGAGGGGGGTACAGGGTGCTATTGTCATTGATGAATGGGACCCAAATATAGGATTAATAGTTCACCCTTGCATAATTGTATGTTGGACTTGAAAGCCTTAAATAACGTGATGCCCTCTAGAATCATGAAGAAATGGGGTCCTTAGGTCACATTTCCCCATTGAAACATCTATGCCATGAACTCACACAATATTGAAGTTTGTTAAATCATTGAAGAATTAGATTGAATTTACAAGGAGTAGCTTAAACTATATTTACATAGGATGAATTGTTATTGCTGGGATTTATAATTTTTATATTTTTTATAATTCTTTTGACATCGAAGTCCCCCCCTGAATTTCCCTAATATTTGGGGGTGGGTCTCCACACGCTTCCGCATCCTAGAAATTTGGGGGAACATTGGTTAATACAATGGAACACTCCATACCATCCACCATGCTATTAGTCACTTTTCTAGAGATAAACAATAGTCAATACTCTGGAACACCCAATACCATCCACCATGCTATTAGTCACTTTTCTAGAGATAAACAATAGTCAATACTCTGGAACACCCAATACCATCCACCATGCTACTAGTCACTTTTCTAGAGATAAACAATAGTCAATACTCTGGAACACCCAATACCATCCACCATGCTATTAGTCACTTTTCTAGAGATAAACAATAGTCAATACTCTGGAACACCCAATACCATCCACCATGCTATTAGTCACTTTTCTAGAGATAAACAACTTTTTTAGGCTAAGTGACATCAATAGTGACTCCTTTTCTTCACTAACTATAGCCTCAGAAGCTATCCCAACTCCAAGACAAGTAACCCTAAAATTGGGGACATTATAGTTCACAGTCCCCCTTGTGCATTTCCCCACTCTCACACTCCCACGTCCTGGAAACTCCGTGGAACATTGGTTTAAACCCATCTCACATGTCCTAGTTACTTGGAAGCATTGGTAGAAAAATTAACTTATGGTGGACCTACAATTCAAATTTGCACAAAAGCTTATGAAAATAGAAACTTTCTAGTTTAGTTGAATAGAACAAAGTCTTGTTATGCATTGTAAAAATTCGGTAAAATTTTTTAATAAGTTATATAGATTGTTTTTGCAATATTTCCCATTGTGTTGTGTATATCCAAATACAAGAAGAGAAGGTAGAGATGGAACTCAACCACCTTAGAAATTTGATTGACCACTAAGGTGATGCCCATTGCATTATTGGCAATCTCACTAGATGAAGGGACCTATAAGGAGGCTTAGTAGTAGGAGTTGTTCAAAAAAAGGGCCATGTGGCGAGCATAGAGAAAACATGTCTCTTATTTATAGCCACATGTCCTCTAGGGCTCCCGCAAGATCAATAGAGATTGCATTAGTTGTTGCACTTAACTAAATGCCCCACATTAAATTTAGCCACCCCACAGTCTAAGAAGCTAAAAGACATGCATGAAAGTGATGATTGTAGTGCTCATCCTAAAAGCCTCTAGCACAAGACAAGTGGGATGACATTAATAAACATGATCTGCAAGAAAGAAAGATTGTATTATTGTCCAAAACAAGCTTTGGTTTGTTTAGAGAGTGACAACCTTTTTTATAAGATGTACTGTAACCTTTAAGGTTTATACCAAAGAGTTTTGCAATATGGGTTTTATAAAATTCTAAATGAGTTAGTTGCTCGTGTGTGTGATAATCCTTTGTTGATTAGAAAGGATGTTATTTCTTTGATATGGGGCTGATTGAAGATGCTTGTTCTTATCATTAGGTACGAAGGGTAAGTGTTATTCTTGTGAGCCTGTTATCACCAACCTTGTAGTTGCCTATGTGAGGTGGATCCAGGATGGATGGTAAAGGGACAAGCAACTAAGGAGGTGGAACCAAGATTGCCTCGACTCCCAAAGGGATGGTTGTTACACCAATCGAGACAGTCTTTGTTTTATGTTATCTTAGCCCAAGACAACAAAGGGGGAGACCCGGATCTACTACCGACAAGAGAGATCAAACCTAAACACCAAATCATATCAAATGGACTTGAGGTACGTAAGGTGTAAGGTATTAGAAACCCTAAATCTATGGATGATGTCACTAGGTGAACCAAGGCTTTGGATTAGGGTTTAGGAAGTGTGAGATTCAAGCCAAGTTGGGACACAAGTGACCTATGAGGTACTGGGGTTAAGGTACTAGCAACAAGTGAAGATTTTCGCTGCCTTGGGAAACATAACCAATGCAGGGAGGGCAAGGACAAGATTGGGGCTATTTAGTACCGATGGATAGACTCAATGGAATGGTATAACAATGTCACAGTGCCCAAGTCACCAGGAAAAAGAGGCCAAAGAGGGGAGTAGCGCTAGGGTTGGAGATCAGTGCCTGTCAGATCCAGGGCAATGGAGTCACTATCTGCCCAGCGTTGGAGGAAACCCACCTGGAAAATAGCTCGATCTACAAACCCAAAAAGGTATTTGGCCGGAAAAGTCAGATCACGGGAAAAACCAGCAGCAGGATGGCTAGCGCTAGGGTTTGGGAGGTCAATTTCTCAGATCTAGGGCAACCTGTCAACTTCTAACTCAGCGTTGAAGGTGATTTGGTGAGAGGATGACCCAATCTACAAACCCACGAAGGTATTTTGCCAGGAAAATCAGATCGCAAAAAAAGTCATAAAAATGGTGGATAGCACTAGGGTTTGGGAGGTCAGTTTCTCAAATCTAGGGCAAACCAGCCACTTTCAGATCAACGTTGAGGGTGAGATGGTTAGGGGATGACCCGATCTACAAAACCCAGTAGTGGTTTGGCTCGAGATCAAGCTATCTATTTTTTAGTATTTTTTTGGTTTTTTTATTATTATGGGATTTTTCAATATAAAAATGAAGAAAAGCAAATGTCAATGGATTGAGATCTGGAAGAAAGGGACTAACCTGTAGATCTTACCTGGAAAACCTTGTAGATGCCTTGATGATGATGATCCTTGCTATCCCGATCAATTTGAGAAGCTTTAAGCAAGTTCTATGTCCAACGTTTTGCCCCAAGGAGTCAATGCGCCCTCTCTCCTGCACAACAAACGTCAACCATATCAAATTTGCTGCAACATGAAAAAAAGTTAGATGCTACAGAAAAATATCAAGAAGAAATCATAGATCGCAATGACACTAATGAAAACCCCCTGATAAAAACGAAGACAATCCAAGCAAGTTGAGGTCCCCCTACAAAAACGCCCAAGCTGAAGTCACCCTCCTGTAGACAAGACAAAGATTCTCGAAAAAAGATATAGATCTCACATCAATTTCTCGAATGATAGGAAGCAAAAGACTTTCCAATCACCATCTAAGAACGCCAAATGCAAAGGAGATCCAAGAATATCCACAAAAAAAAAATTCTATTCTTCAGATCCAAGAGCCAAAGACCCCTTACAAATGAGAAGCTCTCTCCTTTAAATAGGAACAAGAGAACCAAAATCCTAACCACTTTTCAAATGAGTGCCTAATATTAAAAGATACAAATGTCTAATCAATGATTGAGATGAGCTCAACATACAATACATAGATCAATATAACAATATAATATAAAAGTGGATTAAATCACCCAAAGAGAGGGAACCCCACTCAACAAGAAATAAATGAAGCATATGGTGGGTCCATGGAGTGTTAACTAACTCCCTCTGGGTGTCCCCATGGCACAATAAAAATAATATTTTTTTAAACTGTGAAATTGTGCCTCCTTGAGGAAATCGTGAGCCTCCCAAAAGCTCTAGAAAATAATATAAAATGCTCGAAAAAATAGGTGTGGGCCCAATCAAGTGCTGCAACTGCTGGAGAAGATGTAGAGGACATCGCTCTCATCATCATGACTCATCCCATGCCATTTCCTTGCCTCAGTAGCCCAAATAGAATTCTTCAGTAGCCATTTAATTATTTTTTAATCTGCCTCGAGAAACGTGAACCTACCAAAACAGCCTCCTAGGGTGCCTACGTTATCCAACTAAGCCTACCAAGCTCTCTGGGAGGGGGGTAATATAGTACAATCAAGTGGTTGGACCCCATATGCCCCATACAACGCCCTAGAAGATCCAATAAGATCATCTCCCTGATCAGACATGACTTCCAGTGAAGCAAAACTGCGCCAGAAGAGTAAAATGAGCCTGTCCATCTCTGTAAGTGCCCGGAACTAAAAACAAGCTGTCTCACTGAACTTAGAAAGTCCAAATCCATCTAAGGTATATACTCATACCCTCTCAAGGTCTTTGCCTAATCATCTACAATATCAAATAGACAAAATAATAACATGTAAATGACCAGACACCAATAATGTAACTCAAGCTGACATCCATCTGCTGCAAGTTTTAAAAGGTTAAAACATGCTCTACAAATCATTTAAGTAACGATCATAACAAAGAGTAATCACTTCACTGGCGGTACATCAACCAAATACATATATAGGGTTTTATTTATTATAACTCAAACCAGACTTTCAAGACTATACTCACTTCATAGTTGTAGTCAATTTGCTAGTGAAGGGTGAAGGCTAAAATTCATAAGGTTAGGCCAAAGGATGATTGCACACTCAACATTGTGACACTTTGGATATGGAAAGGGGATACTCACTATAGCCATATGCCGGACAAACAACAACAAAAGGGATGGCAATGCCTCACAAATGGGTGAACTACTTCAGAGGTGCTTACTCCCCTTGACAAATGCTCGCAATCCAACTCAATACAAGTAAGGCCAGCAATCTTTAGATATAACTTTTAGGAACCATTGCTTTTTGGGACTTTGATTTTCCATATCCTTTGTCCATGTATTTTTTTACGGACTTTTATCATTTAGGCTTTATGCATTCATGTATGTTGAAAAACACTACTTTTCATGAATGTTTTAGATATTTCATTGCAATATTTTTCAGATCCAATTTCATTAGGCTAGCCTTGTATTCACGTATGTTAAAAAACACTACTTTTCATTAATGGGATTTTTATAAGATATCCATTGTATTTCCAAATACCTTGTATTGATGGCAACACTACTTGTTTCAAGTAAGCAAACACATCCTAGGCAACTCAGAGTTGAGACACAAATAAACAGGGAGGCTTGTCCAACAAAGGCTCTAGTGGGGAAAGGTCCTCCATGCCACAAGTCAAGTAGTAAGTCGGGCTAAAACAAAATTGGAAGGTAATGGATGGGTGGAGACAATGAATAATGAAACCAACATTAGCAAGCCAAAGTATGGTGGGACTGACTACATCTCTATTCTCCCTAAGGAGGGTAAAACCAATGAGTATAGGTCAAGAACTTCAAACTTTGAGTAGGGACATCAATACATAATACAGATACATCCAAGTCCACATATTTATATGACTGCCAGATCATGATACTAAGTGCTAACACATGTCACAAAAATGAGTATAAGAGCAATGATAACCATAACACAATATAATATAAGCTGAGTCATAAGCATGAAAATAATCCATTTGAACCAACATCTGTCCTATGTGAAAACACTGATGCAAATCGGGGCACTGCTAACTGCTCTGTACATGACTAAATGGCTACATCGGTCCTCAAATCTGAGTGTCCTGAGACTCAGTCTTGGCATGGGAAAGTACTATAGTCCATCAAACAAATAATGATCCATCATAAATGCTCGTCTCAGCATCTCGTATGTAGGGGAGCTGGTTGAAAAATGTACTGAATCTGAAAAATAGAATATGGTAGCCCGACTACTATATATGTGATAACAGAGCCCAACCTATGTACTTTGTACATTTTTTGGTGATTTAAGACTCATTTTTACTAGGGAAAAAAAAGTAATTGGACTATGAAAGTAATATGTTATCCTACCTACCTAGGCACTAAGGAGAGAAGACATCATGATTCATGCCCCATTTAACAAATTGAAACAAAGCTAACTGCACGGAAATAAAATGACAAGGCACAAGCGGATGCCCAGTTGTTACCCCCTATTTGCATGGGTTGTCCACCTTATTATTCAGAGCAATTATTACCATTTTTTAGTTGATCCAAGAATTGTTACCCCCTATTTGCATGGGGTGTCCACCTTATGCTTCAGAGCAATTATTACTATTTTTTAGTTGATCCAGGAACTGTTACCTCCTATTTGCATGGGTTGTCCACCTTATGCGTCAAAGGAATTCTTACCAATTTTTAGTTGATCCAAGAATGTTTCAGAGATTTCTGAGTAATGTAAGGCATGTTGCAGACCTAAATCATGAAGTCAGGGCTGGTTCTATGAATGAGAGATGAGCAACAACAAATTCAAGTCTCACATCTTCTAGGTATCTTCAACCATAATATAAGAGGTATCTAGGATTCCAGATCTAAAAGAGAAATCTGAGTCTCAATTTGAAGGTCAAAAAAGGGAGATTCTCAATCTTAAAGCAAATATGGGCACTAAGAAGACATAAAACAAGCATTCTAGGAATCCTATATGATTGTCTCCAGTAGTAGCAATCCCAAAAAACACATTTTTCTCTATTTGGAAAGGTTGTAAGGTATAAATTAGTGGTATGTCCTCCTACAGCAGCCCTAAATATGGCATATAGTCAAGGTTGTTACTGCAAGTTCGTGTACTTCTGAACCAAAAGTTGGTACTGTTGTACCTAAGCCATTCCTGGGCCTGATTAGATCCATCACTCACCAACTCTACATGTAAATACTTGACATAATGGCAGTTAAACAAAATCTCATGCTTGGGAAGAATCAAATACCATTCCCAGACCTACTTCATTCATTTTGACAAGCTTTGGTCACACTTTTAGATTTGTTTGGATGAAGGGAGGCTATCTTTGATTTTTTCTTTTCAATGTATGATTTAACACTGCATCTATGAGGTTGTTATGTTGCACTAGATCTATTTCCTAAGGAACTTATTGAAAGAGCTATTGCACGCAGCTTCTCTCAACAACATGCTGAGGTTCCACCCCCATATCCTTGGGTTCTTGTAGATATATTGCATGGGAGTGCCCCACTTCCCTCCGCCCCGCTCCCGAAGCTCGCTTCCAAAGGAAGCGCACTTCCTAAACGCTCCCGTATGGGAGTGTTTTCAGGAAGCTCGCTTCCTTGCAAAAAAAAACGTTCCCACCTTTTTTTTCCAAATATTCTTTAAAAACAAAACAAAAACAAAAAGTTTGATGATGGATGGGTAGGAACCAACCCTAGGCCAATACTAATGCTATTTAAAGGAGGAAAAGCATACTCTAATAGCAAAAAACCTAACCTTAGTAATCATCGATAGCATTAAATGGTAATATTAAATTCTTAAAGTAAAAGGATAGAAAATGAAAGATAAGGAGAATTTTCTTTTACTTAAATCAGTGTTCCACCAAGTTTCCGGGATGCGGGGGCGTGGGAGCGGGGAAACGCACATTGGGGACGTGTAGAGACACCGCAAAATTTTGGGGTATTTTGGGGTACGGGGGGGGCGGGGAGGCATCAAGGTCCCTAGCATAGGGGTTCAGTCTCTAAAATTATAAAAAAGAAAAAAGAAAAATAATAAAAATATGAACCCCAACATATAAACATATCAATTCATTATCCCATCACCATTTGCATACTAGCATGCTTATGTTCCCGAAGAGTTTAGTGTAATTTAATGTAATCGTTATAGCTAAGCATATCATATTGATGTTTGTTTCTTTTTATTTGTTTCTATTTCATTTTAAAATGACCATTTAGTGTAAAAGCCTAAAATTTAAGATGAACCATTTCTTTTTTAAGTAAACAAATTTTTAAAATCGAGGGCAGTGGGGGCCTGTCGGAGCCCCCCATTTTCAGGAGGGGGCATGTGGGAGCCCCCCAATCCGGGAAACTCCTAGACCCGCGTTTCCCCAATTTCGCAGAAAGGGGGGCACTGGGAAACGTTTCCCATGGTGTCCCCCAGCCCCCAGGGCGTGGGAAGCGTAGGGGGCGAGCCCCCAACCCTGGGAGGCACGTCCCCGTGGAACACTGACTTAAATTTTAACATTACCATTACTTGTTTCAGGATGTTTGAGAGTGGTTCCAACCTCATCTGACTTCAAATGCAAAAAGTAGAATTTTTTATCCCATTCAAAATTCAAAAGGCTTAACAGTTTTTAAGAATTCGGGATTGCAATGTTTCCACTGGATTCTATCATGTATGAGGGTAAGGGATTGTTATTTAATCAAACAGATATGTACCTTGATGTTGGTGGTGTTGATTGTTCAGATTGATATTGGTAGCCTCAAAATTAGTTTTTAAAGAATCCCTAGTTTATAATCTAAGTCACAGGATTCGGCGATTTTTCGCCATAAAAATCGAAAATCACCGATTTTCTATGCCTGGCGAACTAATTCGTTGAAATCCGGCAATTTTGAAGGCCAGTAACCCATGCGGCCCGCGGGTAAACGCTAGTCGACGCCCAAACAGCCTCCGCGTTGACTTATTGCTTATTGTGCGAGTCTCAAGTGAGTCGTCATCATGAATCATGTCGTGATTGAAGACTAGAGTGTGGAGGTCGCCATTGTTTGCAGCCATCGTTTCGAGAGTCACAAAGGGAGCCTCAAGTCTACAGTGGTTGAGGCCGTGATGAGCAAGGCATCATTTACTTGACAATTGAAGCCGTGTTGATGCCGACAGTTCAAGATATTCGATGAAACCTAAAACGAGGATGGATACAGCATACAACCTCAAATGTAAATGTTTTTTTATGAAGAAATATAAATGATATTCTTTTTGGATTAAATAATAGAAATGCTATTTTGAATCTAAATAAATTTTTAATTTTTTTTCAATTTTTTTATATTAATTAATTTATTTTAATTAAAAAAATTATGTATTTTAATTAAAAATTATTGTTACAATAAAAAATAATAATGTTCATTTATTTTTGTTTATTAAAATTATTGATATGATATGATTTTTTTGTTAATTAAGTGCAACTTACTTTAATACTCAATGTTAATATTTACATTCAAAGGTGAAAGGATGTTATGGGATTTGGTAAGATTATAAGTTTTCTAATTGGATGCTAAATAGTTTAAATATTTTTTAAATTCTAAGTTTTATAGTCATTCGAACTTAATGTCGAATTTCATCGTCAAATTTTTTATTAACTCGAACGAGGTGACTTAGTTTATAATCTATTAATTGATATACTTTGGTTCATATATGGATTGCAATCAGTATTATTTTGATTGTATGTAATCTTGCTTGCTATATACACGAGAAACTTTGCATATTTGTGTACAATGGTTTGAATTATGATGGATACACATGGTTTTGTTCACATTGCATCAAAATATATAAAAATATATTTATATAAAAAACATTCCCACCCAAGCGTTTGAAAATTTAGCTTTTCGCTTGGCTCACGCTTCCCACTCCCAACAACATAGTCTTGTACATACGGTTTTGTTACTGATTTTAATTATATCTCCTCCTTGTGCTGGTCTGACTCCAGATTTGCTGCATAAAATCAAGGATGCCATTGAACGCCCGTGTCGAGACGAAGATATAAGGAGATTTGCTGCAAAGAATGTTTTGGTTGGGCCTAGTTTGTTTTAAAAACACAACCAGATCTTCATGGAGTAGCTTATATGTAGGATTGATGCCAATTGTAAGAGGTTGCTAACTTTTGATACTGAGGCTGTTGGCAACAGAGAGGGCAAACCAAAGGCATATTGAGAATAAAAAAAAGTAATATTGATTATTGGTCCTACATCTGTTCTTCACAATTGGGAAAACGAACTTGATGAATGGGAAACATTCAATGTTGCTATTTATCACAGTGCTAACAGAGTCCTCGATCTAGCAGTAAATCTAATCAGTCATCTCAAACGTGCGGAGAGCGATTTGTTGACTATTTCAAACACCAGAATTTGGCCCTTTAATATGGAATTGCTGGGATTTCTCCTCAGAGGTATATTGGTCCAATACAGTCAGAAGCGCACCAAACCTGGCGCGCAGTGGAGAGAAAACTGTTTGCTTGATCCGATTGGAACTAAGGGCACGGACTCTCTCACGAACATAGATGATCGCTATTTGTATGGTTTAGAATTAGTCTGCCGCAAGCAATCCAATCACCTCAAGACATCGCATTACCATCAGTCGCAACCGATTCCTATAAAAAGGACAGACGGGGCAGTAGCGGAGCCCTGGGTTGTAAAATTCGTTTTTGATTGCTTCAGAAATCCGTGTTGTAGACATGGAATTATATCGATGGGTGCAGAATCCTTTTCTGGGGTTCTTATGCCACAAACACATTTCTTGTGAAGAGACAGACGTGGGAAGGGCCGAGAAAACTCCAAACCTGCCCACGAGCATCTTGTCTTCATCAGTTTCGTGGAGCCGCTAGCATCAGCTTATGAGTAGCGTCTTGTATGTGATGGTGCCGTCCAGTGATCAAATTTGAAGAGCAAAATAAATTAACCGAACCCTTTTACTAAAAAAAAATGTAAAAGACAAATATTGTTGGTTCAAATTTTTACAATTTTAAATAATTAAGCATGAGTGGGCCTAATGGTTAAGAGCATGTGTTTCCTCTTAGGAGGTCACGGGTTCAAATCTAGAGGGGGTAGTGTATGTACACCTTTGTAGACTTTGGCAGTTAAATCCCTGTGCAGAGGGGGTCCCTTGTCCCACAAACAAGGGGGTCTCATACACCAATTTGGTGTCTAATGATATATTTTCAATAAAACTTATTTTGAACACATTAAGTTCTCATATGTGTATCATTAATTTTACAGTTCCGTAACATCACAACTATTTTATTGTATTTTTTCCAGTTAGAGCACACTTATTATACAAAAAAACTACATAGGCTATGCCATAACCATATTGGAGCATTCACGTGCAATCCAAGCTTGAGAGATGTAAGAATGATAAGGATTGGGTACCTAAGAAAAAATAATACACATCTAAAAAACATTAAAAAAAAATTCCTGCATACCAAGCAAGTTAGCAAAGATGGCATAACCAAAGTCGAGGCATTGAATTTTTTTGTTCAATACTTGTAGTGAAAGCATACATGTAACACATGTATGGAATGAAGAAGTTTATTAACGTCTAGATTTGAGAAGTTCTAGGTGGGAGTAATTAAGGGCTCGAGGCTCTATGTCGAAACCATTTTCCATGTTGATGCATGCCACTACCCTCTTTATTGTCTTACCAAAAGGCATGATAATGAGGAAGAAGACCTAAAATTATGGACTTCACCTTCAAAGAAATCCTTGAATCACATCGGTAAGGAGTGAGAAGAAGATCACAACAATCTGACGTGTCAAATCTCAGTTGATAGTGTTAATTAAAGACTTATATGGTAAATTTAATATAAGACTTACTTATAGTTGTCTCTTATTCTTTGCGTATTTAAGGTGAGGATCTGCATGCATAATAATCCTTAGTTATGACTATGAGAAGAGGATGTAAAGTCAAGTAATTTTTACATTTGTGAGAAACCACAAATGTTTGGAATGATGGAGGCAGATTACATCATGATCATGCCACCCATCAAATTGAAGACTATTCTTGAGCCAACAATTGTTTTTTGCATTTCATTAATAACCATTATTTCTCCATATCGTGTGCCCAATGACACCTTTCTATAGCAATGCATAAATCGACCTCTCCGCAATTTGTGATGGATGACAAATTTATATGTATAGGTTATTTCAAATGTTTCCCTTCTTTTGAAATGTTGATATAAATTATTGATGTAAATATGGGTAAAATTCAGATTTTAAAATTTTTTTGAAGGCAATTTTAACTTTACACTTCTGGGAAGGGATAGAACCCTTTGGAAGGGCTGTGAAGGGTTCAATTTTGAACGATGGTGCCCTCTCTTTTGACAGCATGGACTCATGCTTGGGCCATCCAACTCAGCGTATGATGCTCACGCTTTTTCTTTTGTCCATGGGCATTAAGGAGTATGCGGATTGGATCCATTATGGGTATGGAAGGCGGGTCGATACTACGCCTTGGAAGCAGAACAAATTCAAAAGAATGAAGATGGGTTATTAAGGTGAAGGTGAGCAAACATCTTTAGGTTACAGTTGGGTTGGCTTGTTTTTTTTAGGCTTTGGAGTTTTAATTACACGTATCTGTTCAAGCTGTAATATCCAATCACTAATAACTGGGTAGATAATCTTTTATGCTTTACACCATTTATTGTTCCATGCACACTCTGTGATCATTACACCATCAATTTACGTTATGTTACTTCTATTAGATCAAGAAAACATTATTTTTTATCTGAAAATAGTCCATTTTTGTATATTGGATATTGTGAACCATCATAGAGCTATTTTGTACATTTATTAACCCAGACGGTTGCAACTTCATTCTTAATCCACCAAGCTAGATGTATGAGAGGCCAATACACCTGACGCTTGCTACTTGCAAGCATATTTTTATATCATATAAATTGTACTACATACGTTTTATTGGTAATAGGAAAAGCAATGAAACTTTCAGTATCATCCTCGAGAAACCCAACAGGATCTATGGAACATCCTCAAATACATAGTAAATAAGGTTCTTTAGCAAGCATATTTTTATATCATATAAATAATTGTACTACATACGTTTTATTGTTAATAGGAAAAGCAATGAAACTTTCAGTATCATCCTCGAGAAACCCAACAGGATCTATGGAACATCCTCAAATACATAGTACATAAGGTTCGTACAGGTCTCTGTAGTTATATATAATGTGATATGCAAATGAAAATGCAAAATATCTCTTAGGAGACGCTGAATAAAAAAAATTACTAAATTGTTTCTTCTATGCCTATGTTAAAAAGATCTCTCCTATCTTCGAATAACTCCTTGAAAAAACTACCTAATTGTTTGGAAAGTTCAACAATACATTCAGGTTTTGGGACTGATTTTGATGCACAGAATGCTTAACACTGATTTTTTAATTTTTACTGAAAAATACTTCTTATATTCAAATAAACTTGTTTGATCAAGAAAGTCGTTCTGTTTCAAGTTTGGTTGATGAGGTTAATCAAGCAGAAAGCAGATAGGCTTAACACTGATTTGGTCATCATTAGGACAATTTTCAAAGAAAAGAAATCATTGAACATTTCCTTTTGTCCAAATTCAAAACATGAAATAAACCAGAAAGAATTAACTTTCATACTTCAAGGATAATGTACTTTCAAAGTTCATATAGCTAATTCACTACAATACTACACCAAGGAAATATTATTGCACCGAAGAGGCACATTTTACAGTCCAGTAGGAGGGGTGTGTAACCCTTGCCATGCTCATCGTGGAGCTGACACATGTTTTTTTTTAAATAATAAAATATTATAAAAAATAACATGTTGACTCAAACTATATTTAAAACAATTACAACTGTGTGTGTATATATATTTATATACACAAATTAGATAAATTAAAATACTTCCTCAGCGTTATTGCGCCAAAGAGGCGCATTCTACAGCCCAGTAGGGAGAGGTGCGTAACTCCTTCCAAGCTCATCATAGAGCTGACACATGTCTTTTTTTTTTTAATATTATAAAAAAAATAACATGCCGGCTCAAATTATATTTAAAACATTTACAACTGTGTGTGAATGTATATATACACACAAATTAGATAAATTAAAATACTTCCTCAACGTTTACACTCTAAAAAGGGGATTACACCTCGAGCGATTTGATCCCTCTTGGGACTTGTTGCGCCGAAGAGGCGCATTCTACAGCCCAGTAGGGGGAGGTGCGTAACTCCTTCCATGCTCATTGTAGAGCTGACACGTCTTTTTTTTTAAAATAAAATATTATAAAAAAATAACATGCCGGCTCAAATTATATTTAAAGCTTTTACAACTGTGTGTGTATGTATATATACACACAAATTAGATAAATTAAAATACTTCCTCAACGTTTACACTCTAAAAAGGGGATTACACCTCTAGCGATTTGATCCCTCTTGGCACTTGATAGATCCCCTTTTAAGATGGATCTAGACTACTAGTTTAAAATAGATGACCATAATGGTTTGGAACTCGAGTTATCATTAATACAGCTACAATAGGATCCTAGGTTTGAAATCTTGTCCCCCATATTTATTGTGTCTCTGATGGATGCTTGAAGTGTATCCATTGACAACTATAAGGATTTTGTTTAGAAAATAGTAATCTGTATGAAAACTTGATTCATTGAATGATGGATCATTGTGGCTTTTGAAAAGATACGTGGGTATAAAGTGTTCACTACGAAGGCCAATTATGTTCAAGTAGAGGTTTTAAAATGTTCAAGTAGAGGTTATAAAACACTTGCACAATTGAAACAAAATTTGACAAAACAATATATCTCACCTCACCCAGTATTGGATTGTACACAACACCAACGGTAGGAACCTTTCCAATGGTAAGTCCAATTGACACACAAACAAAAGGAAACCTGCCAACGTCCGGAAGATAAATAAGAATAGAGTGAAATTAATACTCTTCTGTCTCTTGAATCGCTTTGCTTTCAACTTTTGTGGATTCCCCCCAGTTATTTCTAACTAGAAGGAAGAAATAACAGAAGGAATATGTTATATTAATGTCCAAACATGACAAAAACAAAACGGACAATGGGACTGCAATATACATCGCCTAAAATACCTCCAAGGTAGGCAAAACCCACATGTGGACATCACAAGGTAAACACATGCTCTAAAATCCGATAGATAGTAAACTCCAAACCTGTGAACAAAATTTGTCGTTCCATCGAGGGGATCAACTATCCATGTTGGTGCATCGGTCAAATAAGCAGTTCCATAGACTGCAGAAGTTTCTTCTCCTATGAACTGCACAGCGAAGGAACTTGTTAACTTCAGTAAGAGAGCTGAAAGACAACAAAAGGTCCAAGAATATTAACCATGTACCTGATGATCGGGGTATGTTTGTTTTAGATGTTGGAAAATAATCTCCTCACATGCCTTGTCAGTCTCTGTAACCAAATCCACCTGCCTTGCAAAATACGCAAATTACTTTCCAAATAAGTGGATCACTTTACAGTGTACACTTCATGAAGCAGCTCACATCCCCATACTAAAAACAAAACTAACAATGTAAAAATTAGTTTTCAAACAAGTGGATCACTTTACAGTGTACACTTTCATGAAGCAGCTAACATCCCTATACTAAAAACAAAATTAACAATGAAGTCTTTACGGTGGTAGAAACAGTTCCAAGATGCCATTTAATCTTTGGCAAATCTGACCTTTTATTGTTCAGCATGGCAAGGGAATACTATAGATAGAGCACTGTCCAACAGAAGATATTTGTATATTTTTTGGCCACACAAAGAAGAGCAGAAGGCCACCAAACAAGCAAGCATATTGATCTCACAAACAATTTACTATTATGATTTAAGGAGGCACCACTCCCTTGTGCCTACCCACATTGACACAAGGATCACGGTACATTGGGGCTCATATGGTACCATAAACTTCTTATCATAACCAATATGACATTAGTAAGTTTTTAGATAAGAGGTTTGATTTCATTCATTATTTTGGCATATCCAACCTTACTGTTCAGAATGGAAAAGGGGTACTCTATAGCATTGCCAAACAGAGGATATAAGTGCTACTCACCCTTCAACCAACCAACCCCATTAATGTAGTACAAGGCTTCACTCTCTTGTGGCTGCTCCCGTTAACAAAAAGATCTTGGAGATTTCTATGTTGCATCTTTATATTTTAGACTTGATTGAACAATATTTATAATCCATCTATAAGACATGCTCAGTATCTTTTTTCCAGCAAGATAGCCACATGCGTTTGTTACCCTCTCCAGCCAAAAATCGGGTGGTTCTTGTTAATAAAAAAAGAAAATCACAAACACTAGCATCATGTTCGTCGATTCATGTAACTACTTATTGCGAGTTCTGTGTTCAATGTTACCTTACATAACTATCTTAATGGCAGCTCTAGGAACAAGTCTATGAACAGCCACGAAATATGGAAACCAGAAGCTAAGAAAAAGGCAAAATTAAAGCTAGATTACGAAGAATCAGCATGCCTATTCAAATCCATGCAAAGAAGAGTGAGAACAAAGAATTCAAACGACTAAACAAAACAGGAATTGAAGGAATTTTGGTTAGTTTAACGGGTTAATCATTTCGATTCATGGCAGGGTCAGTGTTTAGAAATGAGAGTTGAAAAATAGGAGGGTAACATTTCCCTTTTTTCCAGGGAACCGGAACAACCCATGATACATATTGGCAATTGATGATTCAATAGATTTTAAACTCAAATACCATTAAAAGCCCATTCTTGGAGTTGAAAAAGACACAAAAAGTGTTACCTGTCCTTTGTGCTCCACGACTTTCGTTTGGTTGAAATTTTGGGAGATTAACTGCATTACATAAACATGGAATCCATTAGAGCATATATAACTCAATGTCAAATATGCATCACATATACATAAAAACGCATCAAAGTATTTCGTCACCTCCCCCGCCAATTTTGCTGCTTCCACTGCGGTTGAGAGAAATGTGGTGAGTTCATCTGTTTGCACCCAACACAAAATTTATAACTCAGTTAAAACCATGCCAAACCTCTGAAATTAAACCATATATATACTGCAATCTCCCACCAACAAACAAACAGGAATAAGCATTGCTCACCGCAATCCCCCATTGCCATGCTCAATGTATCTGCTCCTCTGTAATCTGTGTGTGAGATCTGTGTTCCAAGGAAGATGGGGGAGGAGCGGGTTAAATGAGTTGGGGAGCGTACCATATTAATTGAGAATATACCCGTCATATTCCCCGTTCCTAATTCAGATTGAATCTATCCTCGTAATATCCTTGGGTGCGTGCGACTCCTGGAATTCCGTAAGATATCTTTATTCCTTGCAAATTATTAACAAGGTGTAAGGATCGAAATCAAGTTGGAATTGTAAAAAAAAATTGAATAATTGCATGCCCAAAAAGTCCAATAATAGAATAGTAAGCCAACAATTTAACATTTATAATTATATGGATTATTGTTTTATATGTACAATCGTATATCTATATAGTTTATTGTTGGATCAGGTTTATAAGGATTAAATGATTGAGATAAAGTGATAAAATGGAATAAGGTTTAGAGAAAAAAATATTCCCTTGTATTCTTCTAGTTAAACCGATTTAATTTTAAGTTATTTCATGCCTAACAACAAGTTATTGTAAATATTCTTTATGTTATTTATTTATCAACTATAAGTTAATTTTTATATTTTTTTTGTATCTCACATTCTTTTAGTTATCCGCCATGAACTGTTGGTTATCCATTCATCATCTACGAGTTATCCATGCATCGCTACGAGATATTCATCATAGAATCAATCTCGACAATACACTTGCATCATCCTCATCCGTAGATGAAAAAGCATAGGTCGTAGTCCACCCCAAATCTCAAATAAAAACGCTTATTAGCGTAATAACTAGCACAACCACTTAACTTGTAGTTGGTGAACAGCGATAGTTCACAAGTTAAGTATCACAAATAAAATATTTGTTACTTATTATAGTTAAACGAGTTGTATGCCACTAATTGTCTGTTATCCATGCATCAACTAAGAGTTATTTAGGCATCAATTACCAGTGCCATACATCAACTACTAGCATAGCCACTTAACTTGTAGTTACTAAATAGCGATAGTTCACAAGTTAAGTACCATGAATAAGTTATATGTTACTTACTATAGTTAAACGAGTTGTATGCCACTAATTGTATGTTATCCATGTATCAACTGAGAGTTTTTTTTTTTGTTCTTCTATAATTGTTTATTTCGAATTTGTAACTACTGGCCATAAAATCAATCTAAACAGTACACTTGTCTCATCCTTGTGCAATCTAAGAAAAGCATAGGTGTTTGTCCACCCCATATTCTAAGATATAAACACCTATTGGTGTAATTATAATACATTTGGTCAAAGAATGGAAATTATAAAATGTAAAATGATTCTTTCATAATAATATTAGATAATACTAACACATCCACATAGTTTGTGCATGGATCACACCGATAGGGATCAAATGGTTGAGAGATAGTGATGGAATGGAAGACAATTTGGAATTTTTATTTATTTTTATTTCGCACATTTTTTAAATTAAATGGGTTCAACTACAAGTTATTCATGTCTAGCTAGATGTTATCACGGGCATTATTCATGTTATCCATTTATCAACCATTAATTGTTTTTTATATTCTTTTTTTGTTTCACATTCTTCTAGTTATCTGTCATGAATTGTCGGTTATTCATTCATCGAGATGAGTTATCCATGCATCGCTCAATTATTTAATCATCAACTACCAGTATCTTTTTATATTCTTTTTTTATAATTGTTTATTTCGAATTTCGAACAACTACCATATAATCAATATCGACAGTACATTTGTCTCATCCTCATGCAATCCTAGAAAAGTATAGGTTGTAGTTCAGCCCAAAATCTCAAAATAAAAACGCTTATCAACTTAATTATTGGAAATAATGTATGATATAAAAAAAAATTATTAGTCTATACCAAAACATGGAACATACTTTCATTTGTTGCTCAAAGTGCTAGCTTTGACTTAGAATTAATTCAATTTCATGTTTAGAAGTTTTTATAAAATTTTCCAATATTTTAAAATACAATTTATTAAATTGATTTTTATTTTTTATTCGTTCCATTTTCTAATTGGTAATAAGAGGCTATAGATGGGACATAAGTCCTTAAGTAACATAATGTATCAATCACAAGAAAATAATTAATTTAATATGGACTTTTTTAAGAGTGCTATGTGACAGGTTTTGCATGTCTAGATTTGTCATATCAATTAAGTATTTCTCCTTATACAAACATTAAAATAAAAATATATATAATTGGCTACATCAAAATCAAAACATCTTATAAGAAGTGACAACAATTTTGTTTTTGTTATTTAAATAAGCAAATATCAACATTGACATGATGTGACAAATCTAGACATGCAAAATGTCACATAACTTTCTTAAAAAAACCATATTGAATAATTTATTTCTTGTGTTTTATAAATAATATTACTTAAGGACTTATGTCACATCTATAACCTCTTATTAGACCAAGTAGAAAATGGAACGACTAAAAAAAAGGTAGGCTCAGGCAGGCTCAGCATTTTGGGACCAAAAGAACGTATATGTTATTACTATTGTTTACCTATGGGGTTGTGTTATGATTATAATGCTCCCTTGTCCAATTTGATCAATTATGTCTAAATCAATAGTATATTTAAATCGGGCATTCTCTCAGTCTATCTTTAGTCACTAACTCAATTGGGTCCACTTGGCCTAATTAGGGCACATGTACTAGTTACTAAAGTGTGGGGAACATTAATTGAGGTCAACTGCCATTGATTGCACATGCATGCATGAGTTTATGAGCCTCCTAGATCAATCCCTACAAATTAGGAGCCACTGGGAGTGCGGACACCAACCTTGATTAGTTGAGTTCAGTTGGTGACTAGTCAAGCTCAGTTAAGAGTCGGTTACATTCAGTTCTAGACCTCTACATTCAGTTCTACTAAGTTAGCGCTAGGTTTGCATGGCTGCATGCAGGTGAGGCGCATTCTTTCACCTACCACAGTCAGTTAACTAGTTAACTAACAATTAACACTGAATTAGACACTTGAGTTGGGTTGTTGAACTCCAGTGGTGATTTAGACATGTCCTAGTTGCCTTGCATTCAAGTAGAGTTTAACCAATTTGCATTTCCTCACATGGATTCGAATTGCATGTGGCTATTTATCCATTGTATTACATTGTAATTATTATCCAATTACTTTTGATTAATGAAAGCATTCACAGTTGTATGCCTTTTGCACTGTTTCATTCTTCAATTCCTGAGTAAAATTGTGTGATCTATTTTGTGAGTTGTGTGTTGATCCATAGATCTATATGCTCAATTTTAATATGGTATCAGAGCCTCGACAGGACAAGGCACTTCTCCTCCTCAGATATCCTACTGGATCAATTTTTTTGAGCAAAATTGCTCCTTTCAGCACTGCACCAAAAACCGAAGGTTTACCACTTAGTACCCCAAGTTAAGGAATTATTGATCAAGCTTGCTTGCTTGATCAACTATGATGGGTGTGATGAAAACCTGAAATATGCAAGCTATCTGACCTTACTTTGTATTTTTGGGTAATTACAAGTACAACTTTGAATGGATTCATCGGTTCCTCTTCTTACACCATTCACAAGCTATTTAGAATGGAAGATGAAGATGATTGCATCTCTGAAGAGACAAGGTCTCTATGGGGTGTATATTGGACTCGGTGAATAATCCTTTGAGAGTGAGAATGATTGGTTGAATGAATGTGATGCAACTTTTGGAACAATAGCATTGGCTCTTTCTCCTAGCTTGCACTACCTCAATAGATCTATTGAAAACTCAAAGGAACTCCGGACAAGATTGGACAGAACCTTTGGAAAGATTGATGAGGATCAATAGCACTTTGGAGAGCACATCCAGCACCATAAGAGTTCCTGATCCAAAATTATCAGCCTCTACTCTCTTTGTTGAAGTTGTTCAAGATGAAAAAGAAGCAAAGTCATCCTCTAGTGATTTTCCTTTGAATTCTGTGCAAAATTTGCCAGTAATTGCTTCCGAAAGTGAAGAGAAATTTGATTTCTCTCCCTCTAATGTTGTTGTTGGTGTGCAAATATGTAATACCTTTGATATTTTGGGGAAAATATCATATTACCAGAGTGATCCATTCGCTCCCCATGATCTAGATATTCCAGCAAATTCCTCCAAGATTGCATGCACCAAAATTCAGAATTTTGAAGAAGAAGAAAACTGTGCATCTACCGTCTCGGTGGACCATACTCGGATATGAACCTTATCGGATCTGATCAGATATTTCTTGGTTCAGTATTTCAGGTTCATAAGCTTTCAGTACTGCTTGTAGTTGTTCTCATTATTTTTGTGAAGAAACAAGTACCGCAAGTCTCCTTCAAAACTGTTGTTGGGGATTTGATTTCATTTCACAGTTTTGAATCTGATATGAACCCATTTAGATTTGATTTACTTTTTGATATGATATTATTTGGTTCAAATTTTAAAATCCAAGAGCTTTCAGTCATACTTGTAGCTTCTCTCACCAATTTCGGTGTGAAAAATCAAGTACCGCAATTCTTCCTCAAAATTGTTGCTGGGGATTTGGTGTTAGTTTCCTCTTATGAGGTTGTTGATATTTTATTTTGTGATTCATTAGCTATTTCTAAAGATATACCAGATTATGGAGCTCAAGCATTCGCTCTCCATAGTCCCAGGGCTTCTCTACCTTTGGTCACATGCTCATCTCCTCACAGAACTAGTAAAGAGGAAGATTTTATGCATCCGCCTGGACACTTGCTCCTAATACTTGGGGTTGTTTTTACCAGTCATGGTTTGTTGTTCATGGCTGGAACATATCAGTTTCTTGAGTGTTCCTCACGTGGTTTGAATCCTCAAGAACCTTTTCTCACTTATCAGTTGATTTCAGTTGCTCTACATGGGTCCAGTCTTCATCCAACAACTGTCTATATTTCTGATTTAGTTGAGCATATTATTCCTCTTCCAAAGAGGAATATTCCACCAAACATAATGATGGAGAGGTTCACATGCCATGCCCCAGGATACTTATGCACAGAAGAACCAGATTGATCCTGATTCTACTTGCTTAGTTAGAGGGGGGGCTTTTTCCCCAAGTGGTTTTTTTCTTGGCTCCTTGTATTATGTTGTTACAGTTACTTTACTTATTGTAATGGGTGACCTATGGTCTTAATTACCAGGGCCCAAAAATTGTCCAAGTTAGCATTTAGGGGGGGGGTGTAGGATTATAATGCTCCCTTGTGCAATTTGGTCAATTATGTCTAAATCAAGAGTATGTCTATATCGGGCATTCTCTCGGTCTATTTTTAGTCACTAACTCAATTGGGTCCACTTGGCCTAATTAGGGCACATGTACCAGTTACTAAAGTGTGGGGAACACTAATTGAGGCCAACTACCACTGATTGCACATGCATGTATTAGTTTAGGATCCTCCTAGATCAATCCCTACAAATTAGGAGCCACTGGGAGTGCGGACACCAACCTCCATTAGTTGAGTTCAGTTGGTGACTAGTCAAGCTCAGTTAGGAGTCAGTTACATTCAGTTCTAGACCTCTACATCCAGTTCTACTCAGTTAGCACTAGGTTTGCATGGCTGCATGCAGGTGAGGCGCATTCTCTCACTTACCACAGTCAGTTAACTAGTTAACTAACAATTAACAGTGAATTATACACTTGAGTTGGGTTGTTGAACTCCGATGGTGATTTAGACATGTCCTAGTTGCCTTGCAGTCAAGTAGAGTCTAACCAATTCGAATTTCCTCACATGGATTCAAATTGCATGTGGCTATTTAGCCATTGTATTACATTGTAATTATTATCCAATTACTTTTGACTAATGAAAGCATTCATAGCTGCAAGCCTTTTGCACTGTTTCATTCTTCGATTCCCGAGTAAAATTGTGTGATCTATTTAATGAGTTGTGTGTTGACCCATAGATCTATTTGCTCAATTTTAATAGATTGGCACCAAAAGAACATATATGCTATTACTATTATTTACCGATGGGGCCACAAGAGGGTTATAAGCAACTTCCCCCTGGAGTAATGGGCACCTAATAACATGATGCTCCTCTGTTTTGCATCAAAACATATAAAAAAAACTATGGGGGAACCACTTGGGTCTATGATTAGTGTTTTGGGGATCATATGAGAAGTCTAACATACTAGATTTATGATGCTAGACATAAAGAAAGGTTAATAGAGGGACTTTCACCTCTAACCTATATTCCCCTAATGCAATTGAGATTTACTTATAAAAGGAAGGCTTTGTACGAAGCCATGCAAATTGAGTCAATAGCCAAGTATCCAAAGACCGTCAATATTAAAATTGCTCAAACTTCTATCCCTAGTTAAAATAAAGAGAGAGAGCCTAGATTCAGAGCTAGTTATCTACATTGATTTCAAAATCGAGGAACTAACCAAAACCAAGACTAGCCTAGAGAAAGTGTGGTGCATAGTGTGAAAAACTAAGACCCATTTGGATAATGATCATTAAAAATTAGTTCAATAAAAAATTTATTTATAATTTATATATGCTTTTTTAATATATATATATTTATTTATTTATTTTGAAATTTAATTTTTTATTTTATTATTGGATGACAATGTTTTAAAAAAAATTATTTTATTATTGAGTGACATTGTTTTTTTAAATATATATTAAATTAAATATTTAAAAAAACTCAACATATTTTTTTTATTATTTTGAAATTTATATTTATATTTTATTATTGAATGGTTTGTCTCATTATACACCATATAATTATGTAATAAATCTTTAAAAAATTAAAAAACAAAATAATAAAATTTATCAATTCGTTAATTGGGTTTATAATAGTGTGGTTATTTATTGAATAATAGGTACAACTTCAATTCTTCAAATTGGATAATAAAAAAGAAAAACTGTCCTTAACATTTAGTATTAGTGTTGAGATATTACTTTGTGTTATGGTCTAAATTTTATGAAATTGGGTAACCTAAAATTTATTTTATTAAAAAATAAATAAATTATATTTATTTTACTTACCATTGATTTTTTATAAGTAATGTTTACCTGGGATCTTGTGCGTTAGAACCCAACGGTGCCTTCGCTTTACCTGAGTTTAAAAAACATGTACGTTCAAGCCATCCAACGGACCAACAACGAAGTCAACTGTTGACTTCGTTGTTAGTCCGTTGGATGGCTTGAATGTACATGTTTGTTAAGGATGGGCGTTTGCTTTAGCTAGTACCCAACATGGTTTGTCATGATATCCAAGTATAGACCATGGAAATCGCCTGCACCATGTCGAGAATCTGGGAATTCGTCTCGGCAAATTTTCTTGATGACATAACAAGTCTTTTTGGCATTACCATTCATGGTACAGTTGGGTTGTTGTGTTGTTGGAACAATTTACCCATGCATGTCTCAAGATAAATTCTCGCAAACCCAGACGTCATTTCCTTAACGAGGAAGTTCATACGAGTCACGAGCTTAAACAAATGCATGTCACCTCCATGAGGCAATTCCATGGTTCAATGAACTTTCACCTGGAGACTGGTTTTTGGCAGTCTCGCATAATCGCGTGGTTCTTTAAACATTGTGTTGTATTGCTGGTGCTTACTGCTCAGACCTTCATCCACTGTTCTCTTCTATTGGCCTTGAAGGTGTCCACCACTGGTTTCATTTGTCATTGAAGTCGTTGTTCCTTTTCTGTGTTCAAGTGGAGGTGGGTTGAATGACTGAACGTTGACTTGTCTTGGAAGTTCCTTCTCTATTTGCGTGCTTCGGCTATCTAGGCAGGTGTATTTGTACTTAACAAACAGATTACTCCACTCGACGGTTGTAGTATGTAAAGTCTTACATAATACAAATCATAGAGAGAATTTTGATTGTCTTGATGTATGCTTCTTAAACTACCCATAAGTCAAAACCATAATCCTTGGTTAAACTACCTATAAGTCAAAACCATAAGCGTTGGTTATGCTATAACCAGCTATTTCCAAATAAAGATATTATCTTTCTCATTTAATAAAACAAAACAAAACTCGTCCCTTGAAGCTAAGGTAAACATATTTGTTTTTTATTTATTTATATAAATATGCATTTTATTTTTTTCAAATACATATTTAAACAATCAAATTAACTTCCTCATTAATTAAGTCATAGCTAAATACTATAGTATTCGCATGCAAATTGAGTATTTACTTAGAGCTAACGTGTCGTGTATTTAAATTATAATAAACCATGTTGGGGTAAGTTATTATTTTATTAATTTAAATTATAATAAACCATGTTGGGTAAGTTATTATTTTATCAAGAGTCACATGACTTTACAAAGCAGACTTCATTATCTCCATAAAAATATGAATTGCGATGAGGGAATGATCGTTTGCAGAAGAACCTGGCACTCCCTCTTTCAAAGGCTCGAACTCTATAAAGGCAACCTATACACCATGATCAGTTAAGAAGTGCAGAATATGAGAAGGATGCACTAGGCCCTTTCCCACATAATGAACCAAATAATTTACGAAAAAGGTTTTGCTCACGATGATTGATGAAAATAGGACTGAACACATGAGTCAAAACGTGTGATTTTGTTAAAGAACAAGAGCATGGTTTAATCCAAGGGAGCGTCTGCAACAAAGCATGGTAAAGAATCATCCACATACATTTTTGGCAATAAACGATGTCCTTCAAACAATAAATGGTGTCTTGCAAACAATGATGTCTGTGACGCCACACCTTGGGCACCAAACCCTGAGGTTGACATCAGCAATAAGATGGCCAATCAGTTTTATATACATAGTTTATTGTAAAATAAAATTTAATAGAGAAATCGGTTGCTATGTTAACACGCGACAGATGCATTGGCTTATGAAGATGCTTAAACACCGATCTCCAAGTTCATGTCATCTTACGCTATGAGACCGACAACACTCAAGAATTACATAAAGATCTCCTCGACCTTGCTATTCTCAGTCAACAAACCCTTAAATCCTAAATAGTACAATTTCAATCGTTTACTCTCCTACTCTGAAGGAGATTGGTGCATTCTACAACGTGCTCCATGAGATTCTGATCAGGGATGATTTAAATGAGCTATACTTATTTAAAGGTGTAAAAATGTTGGTGAATCTTACCAATTCTTAAAATGTCAACTATAAAATATTTGGCGATATTTTTATAAAAATATTTCAATTTCTAAGGATTTTATATCATTTATATAATAATTTGGTGATTATTAGGGTGAAAAAATTTCATCCCTTCAAAATTGGGGAAATAGGGCTTCAAAAAATGCAAATTAGCGAATCCTTTTTTGAAGAAAAACACGGAAAAATATTCCATTGGCTAAATTTCGCCCCTAAAATTATCCTTGATTCCGATCAAAAAATATATGTAGGTTCCATACATATAACAACAATTACTGACTGGCCTTAATCCTTAATGCAATCTTATAAACTCAAACAATTTCTGGGAAATGTAAGCCTTGGAATTCTTTATTTTAGTCGTCAATTTCTGGTTCACATATGTAATTTATTGACTGGCCCAATCTCTTATCCTTGTTGTATTTACGCAATCCGATAGTTCCGACCAGTTGCGTCTCTGAAGTTTTTTGGCTTTAGTTCCTCATTCCGACCAATAGTTCAACTATCTCTGCTAAAGGTTATGGCTGTAATTCATGAATCTACTTCTATACATGTTCGGATTCGTAATGAGATAGGTCAAAGTTGGATCGTCGTATTTATAAATCACCTTAGATCAACTTTCAACAGAGGTAAGCGAGAGATTGGAAATTGGCAATATCCTCTGTATCATCGATTGTAATAAATTATTGCAATTAAAGAGAAAGTAGGAATTCAGAGAATTCATGTACAACATGACAGTTATGAGTGGTGATATGGCATAATTTACTATCCCTTAATAGCTAATATAGGTAAAACTAGACAAGGTGTAATAAAAGCTGGCAAAGCGAATCTATCAATAAAACCATTCACTTTCAATAAAACCTTGACTCCAATTTATGGAGGGCAGATAAGAGAAACTCTCTAATGGTACCAGGTCCAAAAACAAGCAGAACGAAGGGGGAATTTCATAGCAAAGATCGACACCAGGAAAAGGTAGGTTAGAGATCATAAAGCCAGAATATTTGAATGTTTGGAGAGACTTGAGGAGAACCTTGGATATTGACAATGAAGAGAGAGAAGACTCTAACCTAGATTTCTCATAACTTGGATACATTATGACAACCCTGTAACATGGGTTGTAGATTTTCAGGATAAAAATACAATGGGATCTTAACTTGTATATTTTCATGTTATGCACCATCATCGAGCTTCCCATCATTTGACTACTGGGATGGCTGACTGCAATGTGAGTGACATCATCCTGTCGCTTGGGGGTGGGAAACAATCCCTAAGACAAACGCCATGCCTACAACCTCATCTACAACCAATGACATTTTATAAAAATAAATTTTATTAAAATTACGTTTAATAATAAAATTGGTTTTACAAAAGTTAAATATGTGAAAACAAAAATTATATGTGTACGTTTGAAATAACCTCATTACATGAAAAGTACAAAAGCATATATCCTTGTGGAGACATAACAATAAAATATCGAAAAAATTAGAGGCCCTCTTTTGGTTAAACCAGCGTAGATCCAAATCCTAGGGTCTATCAAGCGCCGAGATGGATCAAATCTCTAGAGGTGTAAACCTCTTCTTAGGTATCCATTGATTGATTCAAACCAAAAGACACATCTTTTTATTTAAGGTCCACATATAATTTTATTATTATTAATATTTAATATTATTTATGGCCTACATATAATATTTTTTATTATTTTTTATTTTGTTAGGAACGAACATCGCATCATTTCCCCACACATGGTTTTAAAACCATATGCAAGGCCCTCCTACAATGGTAGGTTGTTTAGGAGGCCTTGCACATGGTCTTAAAACCATTTGCAAGGCCCTCTTAAACCATGTACAATAAAACCATGGGTTGTTTAGGAGGCCTTGCACATGGTTTAAAAACCATGTGCAAAGCCTCCTAAACCATGTACAATAAAACCATGGGTTGTTTAGAATGCCTTGCACATGGTTTTAAAACCATGTGCAAGGCCAACATTTTTTTGCGGATAATTCAATTTTGTGTTTTTTTTCTTGACCCACATATTTTTTTAACCGATAATTAAATTTTTACATTTTTGCCGACATGTTAGAAACATTACATCACGTTACAAGATCTCTCCCATAATATTCACTATCACTATTTTTTTTGCCGACATGTTAGTAACGTTACATCACGTTACAAGATCTCCCCCATATTGGGCTGTAGAGCGCCTCTCGGCACAATAAATATAATGTTGTCCTTTAGAAAACCAATCGAATGCTGAAATTTTGCTTTCGAAACAATAAAATACTGAAAAGGTCGAAGGCCCCTCTTTTGGTTAAGGGTTACTATTATATACTGATGTATATTCAAATAATTTTTATGTTGGATATTCCATATGGTATGAAAGCCCACTTAAAATTTATATTTATAAGCTTCTATGCAACAATGTGTGATGTATATTGAATCATGTATAAATGACTATGCTTGGGTAGATTAATTTCCTTGGGTAATTTATTTCCTTCTAATCAAAATATATCTATCCTTTGGGGTTGGGCCATTCCTTCTTTTATCTGATCTGCCACCACAACATTCAGCCTATCTCAATAATTGATGTGTACTCTCATTGCCTTTCCTAGACTACATATCCCCATTAGCTTATACAAATCCCTCCTATAATCAGACTCAAATAGTGGCTAATTGGCTACCTGATGAATGATCATATTCTGAGAGTTTCGAATGCATATCCCTACTGCTTAGACTCTTATGGTTCCATATCCCCCAAATTTATTTCATTTTATAATATAAAGAAAATTACCACATAGAAAGTTAACTTAATTCATAAGAATTATAACCAATCATTAATTTCAAATTTCAAAAGTATCCTTAAATATCTACATTAATTATATGCTAAACATGTGCCTCCCTATGATGGACGCCATCCATTAGAAAATGGTGTTTAATACTCGTTGTTACTTTGTCTTTTGTCACATAAGCAAGGCTTAAGCAGGTCCAATTGTTACAACTTAC
Source organism: Pseudotsuga menziesii (assembly GCA_001517045.1). Classification (NCBI taxonomy): domain Eukaryota; kingdom Viridiplantae; phylum Streptophyta; class Pinopsida; order Pinales; family Pinaceae; genus Pseudotsuga; species Pseudotsuga menziesii. Next base: position 22,273 of record LPNX011120954.1, on the reverse strand, counting down.
ATAAGCTTCTCCAAGTTAGTATCGGACTATTGGTCCTCCTCGATTTTCCCTCAGGCCCAGGAGGGGATGGATGGCTTAGCTCTCAGGCTAAGGAATTTAAAAGCAAAGGTAAAAACTAGACAAAGGAAATATCTTGACTTATGAAATTGGAATCTTTGGTGATTGCAGAAAAAATCTGTGAGCTCCTTGCAGCTTGTGCTTCGGACATTCTCTCGTTGGAAGACACCAGTTTACTTAAATCCCTCAGAGTTGGGAAGAAAAGCATACTCGCTCATGAGTTGCTAAAAGCGCAGAGTTAAGTGGGATGCTCCGGGGGATGCCAACACTAAGTTTTTTCACTCTATAGCTTCGGCCCGTAGAAACTACAACTCCATTTGGGCTCTTCAGAAAGATTTGGAATGGACAGATTGTGAAGATTAGTTAAAATTGATGGGTGTTAAGCATTTCTCTGATATTTTCAAGGATATAATAAGACTAACATTGTGGATCAGCTTAAGGTGGTCAAACTTTTTCCTTCCTTCCTATAAAGTGAAAAAGCTGACATCTTTTTGTCGAAGGTCTCTCTGGGGGAGGTGGAGGGGGCCTTGAAATCCTTTCAAAAGGACAAAAGCACAAGCCCAGATGGCTGGCCTATGGAATTTTTCTTAGGCTTTCTTGAATTGCTAGGTGGGGATCTCCTGGCTATTGTGGAATCCTCTCGGTAATATGGGATGGTGACCCCTTCTATGAACTCAACCTTTATCTCTTTAATCCCTAAAAAAGAAAAACATGTCACCTTTGTTGACTTTAGACCCATCTCCATCTGCAATTTGACCTACAAGTTGATATCTAAAATCATTGCTCTCAAGCTTAAGCCCTTCCTGGATAAATGCATCTCCCCGAAATAGTTTGGTTTCCTCAAAAATAGGCAAATTATCGAACTAGTGGGAATCACACAGGAAGCCTTGCATACTATCAAGACAAAAAAAAGATGTGCACTGGTTCTAAAGCTTGATCTGGTAAAAGCTTTTGATCAGGTTAATTGGACCTACTTAAGACTTATCATGCTTCAGATCGGAATTCCTCTGTTGGGGGTGAACTCGATAATGGGTTGTATCACTTTAGCTAATTTCGCTCTACTCATCAATGGCTCACCCACGAGTTTCTTCACTGCTTCGAGAGGTATTAGGCAGGGCTTCCCTCTGTCTCGCTTGTTGTTTATTTTGGTCATAGAAGGTCTTAGTTTTCTATTAAAAGATGCAAAGGCAGGTGGTAAAATCAATGGCATAAAAATTTCTGCATCACTTGACCTTACCCACCTTCTCTTTGTTGATGATGTTGTGCTTTTTGGTCTTGGAACTTTGGAGGAGTGGATGGCCTTTGAGGTGATTCTTGAGACCCTCTGTTCTGCTTTAGGCATGAGCATTAGCGTGGATAAGTCTGGTTTTCTTTTCAATGAGTTGGAGGAGGGTGTTCTCAATAACATTCGCATTTTCCTGCCTTATAATGCAAAACCCATTCATTTGGGGTTTAAGTACCTGGGGTATTTTATCAAACCTTTAGGCTATGGGGTGAAGGACTGACTCTGGTCATTAAGGAGGTTTGAGAAAAGAATCGAAAACTGGGATTTTAAACTTCTTTCTCTAGGAGGAAGACTTGTCCTCATTCGAGGTGTTCTTTCGAGCTTACCTGTCTACTAGTTTGCCTTGGCTCCGATTCCTGGCTCTATTCTCAATAAGATGAGGCAAAGGATATTTTCTTTTTTGTGGGGCTCTAGTAAAAATAGAACACGCTTCCATCTTGTGGATTGGTAGACCTTGGACAGGCTTCTCATTTTGGGGGGCTGGGGCATTAAAAATCTATCTTAGTTCAACATCTTATTAAGACTCAGTAGTCTTTGGAAGTCCCTTAAAGGTTCTGGCATTTGACATCAGGTCATCTTGGCAAAGTACTTGAAGGATCAACCTCTGGATGTTTGGCTTAGAAAAAAGAATTCTTGCTCATAGGAGCTTCTATTTTCTAGAATGGATTTATTAAGACCATCCCTTGGCTTGGTAAATGCTTAAGCTGGAAGGTGGGAAATGGACAGGATATAGTTATTGGTTATGATCCTGTCATTGGTTCCTCATCATGCCTCTTCTTCGATCAGGATTTTAGGAGCTACCTTCGTGACTATGGTATTTTGACTCTTTAGCAGGCTAGAAATCCATTTGTGGATTCTCAGTCCTATTGGATATCTGTCGATGATTTGGAGTTGGGAGGTGAATGGAGATTTGCATGCGAGTCTTATATTGTGGGGTTGCAGAACGGTGGCAACCGTTTGGTTCAGGAACCAGACTCTTTGATTTAGTCCTATAACAAAAAGAATGGGAGGGTTACTGCAGACCTTGTTTATGACTTGATTGTAATTTCTCATCTGACTCCATGTGAGGATAAATTAATGATTGGGTTGTGGGGCCTGTGCTTCCCCTTGAAGATAAAATGCTTTGTCTGGCTAGCTTTAAAAAACTGAATCCTGACTTGGGATAACCTGGTTGGCAGAGGATGGCATGGTCCCAGGAGACGTGTGTTGTGTCTCTTGGGAGAGGATTCAGTTCAACATATATTTGTGGATTGTTCTGTCATCAAGTTTATTTTTGCAACTTTGGGGAACTTACACCATTGTAAGGTGCATGTATCAGATGGTTCCTTAGTGGAATTTCTAGTGTCTTGGGCAAGTCTCAATTCCGATCACTATTACACTCCTTTCTTTGTTTTCTAGTGCGTTTGGAATGCGTGCAATAAGGCCATATTTGAGGAAAAAAGAATCTCTCCTCGCGTACTTACCAATAAGGTAAATCAACTTATCCATAGATTCCCTGTACCGGAAAGAAGGAATTAAATTCGGATTATTGGGCCTGCTCCAGTATTAGCATATCCAGTCGGTTTTTTCGATGGTGCAGCTGCAAATGAAATGGGAGGGGCTGGAGTATATCTAGCAATCAACCATGTTCACTCTTTTCACATCAAGTTGGGGTGTGGTCCGAGTACAAACACGAGGGCTGAACTATTGGCCCTGTGGTCTCTTCTATATTGGGAAAAAATGCTAGGTCTCCCCTCTCTGAATATTTTTGGAGACTCATCAGTGATCATCGACTGGGAAAATGGCAAGGTAGCTTTGGCTTTCCTTGCTTTAGATAACTGGTGTGAGGCCATTAGGCAAATGATGCAAAATTTTCTCAGCCTAGAGTTGCAACATGTATACAGAGAGCACAATCAGAGTGCAGATGGCTTCTCCAAAGAGGCCCTGGTTTTGGACTCATGCTTGTGTCTTATCTCTGAGTTTTATGATGATTCTGTTATTCAGTCTGGGGAATTCAAACTCTTTTGAGTTTTTTGTGTCGGAGCTTGGTCTCCCTTTCTTTTTTGGGCACTGTGTATGGATTAGATCCTTGGGATCCTTTTTTAGATCATGGATAGAGGCACTCTCTGGTGGAGTCGTCTAATCTTTCTTTGTGCTCTCAGGATGGATGTCTATTTGTCTATTTGGAGAACCTTTCGGTTCTCACCTCTGTCATGCTGAGCATTAGACATTTATGGTCTGGTAGGTTCTTTCTGTCGGTTCAGAATTTACATCATTAGCTGATGTCAATTTTGGTCACAAACCAGTTATGTAATTTGCCATTTGATTCTCAATGAATAGCAAGGATAAGATTTTTTCTTCTGAAAAAAAAACTTACGGCCGTTAGATGGAGCCTCTATCGATTTTCCATTGAAGTAGACTTAGAATTGAATTAGAGTTTCAAAAATACGGTGAATGTAATCCATCAAAACACAAATAGGGTTTCAACATTAGAGAACCTTATAAAGGTGTACATGCTTTCAATTTCTTTTGAAAGGATCTTTTAGATGCACATCCAAACTCCTTAGTTGTCTTTAAAGTTTATACGATTTTCATTTTCTTGCTATTTTATTCTTTCTCCCTTAGATTGGTCAAAATTCAACGATAAAATGATTTAAACAAATATTCAATTTTGCTCAAAATGAGTGATACAATCATTTAAGCAAATATTTATTATTATTAGCATTGTTTTTAGTAAATTGAGAATTTTAACAATCACAATCTGTGAACATTGTTTTTAGTAAATTCAGACTCTTAAGAATCACAACTGGTTAGCCAACATAGGTGCAACTTGTCGACAAACACAGATGCAATGTCAAGGACATTGCCACCTTTTGTCCTTTGTTGGATAATAGGCGCAACCTACTGACGAACACAGGTGCAATGTCGAGGACATTGCCACCTTTTGGCCTTTGTTGGATAATAGGAATAACTTTAGTGCCTCTATATGGGTAATAATTATCTACCTTCCACGTAGTGTTTATACATTTAATTGGTTCTCTATAGATTTATTTGCAGGCTCGTCAATAGATTTTGCATTTATTATAATGTGAGAAAATTAAAATTAAAAATTAATATGAAGCCACCTATTCTACGATCAATCCACCTTTGGGTATAATTGTTTTGTCACTTGTTGTTTGTGTGTTCTGCACTTTATTGTTGTTCTACATTATATGCATCTCCATCTACATGAATAAGAGTGGCAACATTGCTAACTTTATCTTCAACCAACATTTAGCGGGGCAAATAAAACAAAGTTAAGGCAATATGTACTAAAAATGTAAGAAATTTATAAATCTCCTTTGTTTCTCATTTATTTCAGTGTTCAATAGCAATGATGATGCAGGAGCATTAGCTCTCAAGGCCAACTACTAAATTTCTGATCAGACCCTAAGGTCTTAACATTTTCCCAAGGAGGGGTTTATTGTAAAACCATTGTAAATCTCTTGTAAAGAGTTTATTTCTAGATAATAGGTATAGGCATATTTTTTGTTTTGTTGTTTTGCTGAGTCATAGGTTGTTAGCGCCAATAGGAGTGATTGTTGATCATGACTCCCTACGTGGAGATCAAGCCGTAGTTTTCTTCTGTGTGACAGGAACATTTTCATCAAGCCCTATAGTTGTTTGTTTTCGGTTGCAGGACCACTCAGTGTAGGAGGTAACAGTTAGGTTAAATAGGTAGAGTAGAGAAGTAGAGGGGGGTCTGTTATTTAGTTCTATTCTTCTGGGTTAGAATCCCATTTGCAGAGAGACTGACAGACCTGCTTCTGGTTCCGCTTGTAAATATTTTGAGAAGACGAAAGAAGGCGAGTCGAGTGGTGTGCGTGTGTGTTTGATTAATAGGAAGAGTAGCTGTGTGTTTGCAGTGTTATTGGAATCTATGCATTTGCTATTTGAATTGTGTGTCTTGGCAAAGCCGACTTCGGTGATTTTCTTAATACTTGGGTATTTCTGTAAAATGGTTGATTCATGCATTAAATCGTTGCTTGAATAGTTGAAATAGTTTGTAGATGTATGCATAGGATGGTTAGGCTAATTAGTCTTCAAGTTTGTAGGCTGGATTGATCGATTCCATGATCAATCGGCGTAGCGCACAAGTTTTCTACTTTAACTAGTTTATTGTAGAGAACAAACGGTGGAGATTGAGTCCGCAGACGAAGATCTAACGATCCAGGGGAGATCCACAACGAAAGTTGCAAAGGCGATAACAAATCTACAAAGATCCGTGAGATCCACGCAAAAGTGTAGATCGAGGGTCCTGGAGGAGGCCACAAAGATCTGAGGGTCAGGAGTGTTGTGGAGGGAAAGTTGCAGGAGGAGAGTTGTGGGGGAGAAACTTTGGAAATTTGATTGCTTACCCCGCAACTAGCTTGCGGAAATCCTATTGCGGAAAGGCGGTTGCAAAAACAGTGCTATGGGAAATCCTGTTGCGGAAAGGCGGTTACAGAAACAGTGCTGTAGGAAAGCCTGTTGTGGAAAGGTGGTTGCGGAAACGGGGTTGAGAAAAACCTTGCCGCGGAAGAAAAATTGCAGGGAGGCAAATCTAGCATAGAATTTGGCCAAGGGATAAATTTGGCAGTCCTGCTAATTGTAGGAGCCACGAGATCCTGGAGGTGCTGGTAAGGTTGGTTGTGGTAGACCCCCCTGCACCATTTTTGGTATCAGAGCCAGTGCAAAAATATTTTCACACTATGGAGAGGAATCTTGCAATATTAATTTGCAATTTGAGTTCAGAATATTGATTTTTGAATAGAGGAAGGAAAAGGAGACCGTGGTATGGGAACCCTCACAGCAAAGTGTTGTAGGAAATGAATGCAAATCTCAAGCCTGTAGAGAGCATAAGAAGTGTTGAAAGGTTCCGTGTGAGAACCAGAGAAATTCCAATAGGTCAAGTAGGAGGAGTCTTGATGAGTTGTTGAGAGGGTAGGCTTGTTTGCAGTTCATCATGAGTGTAGGAAAGCTCATGGAGGTGGTATGGAAGGTGGCTACTGAAAGTCATCTAAAGGGTTCAAGAGGAAGCCACTGTGGAACAAGAGAAGATGCCAGTGCGATTGGTGTCAAGAGGATGAGTCAAAGTAATTTTGACAGAGAGATTACTGAGTTAAAGGAGAGGCTTAGTAAAGTGGCTGAACTGTTGCATGAGGAAGCTACATAAGGTCAGTATTATGAATGGAAGTTGAAAAGGAAGGTGCAATGGCATGTAAGGAGGTTATGTGCCAGGAATCTCAAGCACAAGATTAGTGTTTGGGTGAAGGAAGAGGAAAGACTCAGGGCAACTGAACTTGAAGAGGAAGTTCACCTCATGTGTGAACTTGAACATGGTGGTTACCTTGATGGAAAAAGAGAGGACGTTGATACAGAGTTTGCTGATAAACTCATGGACATGGCAAAGGGTTCATCTCAGTATACAGAGGAAAATGAAGATGTTGATGAGAAGTCTAGTGAGGATTTCAAAGGTTGTTTTGCAGAAATAGATCAACATGTGTAATGAACAAAAATATATAATAAATAAACACTAAATAGCTACTAATAATTAAATAAGTAACTCTTAATGAAGAGTGTAACAAATATAAAATAATATATTAATTATAGTTATTAATTACTAAGTGAAAGGGTGTAACCCTTCACTACACATGCTCAAGCCTATAAAGGAGAGCCTCAATGTAAACTCATATCATCATATCTATTTTATCAATCTTTATATATATTCATGGATTATTTGTATTTTAGAAAGTGGAAGTTCGAGAAGTTACAGTAAACTGTATTTTACCGTTACAGTGGTATCATAACTAGTTTGTGATCCAGGCCTTTGGCCATATTGTGATTTTTAATAATAATCCTAAGGAGTCCCTAAATTTATGGTTTTTGACCAAGTAAAAAAAAAGTCAAAAGAAAAAATAAAAAGGAAGAAGTAAAAAAACAAGAGAGAAGAAGAAGGAAGATTGCCATAAAAAAGGGAAGGTAAAAAAAAAGGTAAAAGTTAAAAAAAAGGACAAAAATGAAACCACACGTGGTTTCTTAAAGTGGGTTGGGGTTTGAATATAAAAGTGCATAATAATTACTAGTAAAGAGCAAGTGAGATTTGAACTTAGGTGGAGAATGTAACACTCATTCCTCCCAACCACCCAATCTACTCACATTTTACAAAACTTAAGGGAAAAATAAAATAAAATAAGTGCATAATAAGTACCACTAAAAAGCAAGTGAGATTTGAACTTAGGTGGAGATCGTAACACTCATTCCTCCCAAGCACCCAATCTACTGGCATTTTACAAAACTATTGGAAAAAAAAAAGTTAAGGACTAGAATTTGGAAGGTGAAAATTTTAAAGCATATAAAGAAGTAAAGTCCAAAATAAATAAATAAAATTTCGACACAAACAAAAGAAAACTGAGTCTAATAGCAAAAAAAAGGAATATTTCCAAGCAATTTAAAAACTTATGTCTCAGTGTTATTTCAGTTAAAAGGAACTATTAGAGGGAAAGCCATTACTATTTCTATTGCTCCCGGTGAATGTAAGAATTATATTAGTGATGAATTTGCTAATGAGTTAGCGATTTCGAAGACAGATATAAGTGAAAGGTTATACTTTTTGAATAACAAAGAATATGCAATAAGCGATTTACAATGGAACATTGGATATTATACTGGTGTTTCACAATTTATATTTAAATCCTTGTGGAGTAGTAATGGTGACCTAGTTTTGGGATTACCATGGCTAAAAACTTTGGGGACTTCTATTTTAAAAGCTGAAAAAAACGTTTCTGACATTAACATGAAGACAAAATAAGAGGGTGCATCATTTGAATACTTCAAAGAAATATCAAAGATGTTGTTGTAGGGAAATGAGAAATCAATACAGACGATACATAACGATTTCAACAAGGTTATTGCAGGTAAAGAAGAAGAGATCTCTCATCTAAGAGATCATAACCACAAATTACTTCTACAAATAAAGAAGGCAAAGGATTAGTATCAACACAATCAACAGTTTGAAGAGGAGAATCGAGATCTTCAAAAATAATTATCATGCAAAGACGAAGAAAGGTCTTCCTTAAAAAGGGTTAATCAATAATTGTTAGAGCAAATAAAAAACTTAAAAGAAAGAGAACCCAAAAATCAAGGCAATCAATATGACGTCGTCAACTCAAACTATAAAGAAGAACTCTTACACTTAAAGAAAGTTAATCAGGACATGCATATACAAGTTAAGAAGCTAAAGCGGGAGAATAAATCTTTACAAGAAAAGCTAGATTGCAAGAGATTAAGTGTCGACAAGGAAACAATGACTAACGGAATAGAGAAGTCATCAAAGGATCAAATTCAAACATCAGAAAAGGGAAGGAATGCAAATCTTGTCAAAGTTAAAAAGAACAATCTTATTGTCACATCGCTACAAGCATCAACAGAAAATGGTTCCGAAAAACAATTACAAAAATCATTAGAAGCACCAAAAGTTGAAGCTCCAGTAAACACTTCACAGGCGATTTGAGTTCCTTATCGCCATCCAAATCACAAGAGTCATTATGATAGATGAAAAAATCAAAAGGAAAATTACCAGTATTATTCCTACAAAGAGCAAAGGCAAAATTGACAACTTCTGACAATCGATCCACAAATAATTCCGTTAAGGGTATATTTTGGATGGACGAATTCACAAATGACACAATGTTTCCACACAATGTTTAAAAGAACATATCGTCTTATTTCATTACATGTTGCAACTACCAACACCCAATGTCACGAGAAGGCGTTATGAGCTAGAACAAGGGATAAAGTCTTCCATAATTGAGGACAAAGAATTTCTAAGGGAGAGGAAATGTAATGAACAAAAAATATATAATAAATAAACACTAAATAACTACTAATAATTAAATAAGTAACTCTTAACTAAGTGTGTAGCAAATATAAAATAATATATTAATTATAGTTCTTAATTACTAAGTGAAAGGGTGTAACCCTTCACTACACATACTCAAGCCTATAAAGGCAAACCTCAATGTAAACTCATATCATCATATCTATTTGATCAATCTTTATATATATTCATGGATTATTTGTATTTTAGAAAGTGGAAGTTCAAGAAGTTACAGTATACTGCATTTTACCGTTACAACATGGAAGGATGGAGGAGAAGGCATCGACTGAGGCTGTAGTGCCTTATGTTTTTGAAACTAAGGATACGTGTTTAACTGCAGGTTGCACAAGTGGAATAGAGGCACAGTTGATGAATATTGTCCAACAGTTTGAAAAGGATGAAGATGAGGGTAAAACTATGGACATATGGAATGTCTATATTTTACATATCTATTTGTTGGTTTTATTGCAGGAATTGTGCAAGTGGATAGCTGGAATGGTGTATGAGGAAGTAGAGTTGCTTGGTGGCAATGAAATTTCCTTTCATTGGCTAAAGAAAAATACAGAGGAATAAGGTGTCTTGAGGGATAATATGGCAGCTCAAGATCGGGCTGAAGACGATGAGGGGAGTAGCAGCAGTGAACCTTTTGTACAACATAGGGAGAAAGCTTTGGAAGTTCTTTATACTTCTAGGAAAATGAAGGTTGTAGTGGAGAAGAGCATCTAGACAAAGATGTTTTAGCAAAGAAGTAGACTGGATAAGGATATAGATGAGTTATGGAATCTCATGCAGAGATGTAAGAGGAATAATGACAGTGTGATTTAGACAGTCATTTGGATGACTGTGGAAGAATGTGAAGATCATTGCAGAGTTGATGAGCACCAGCAGTTGCAAAGCAAAGTTTGGGATCCAGGAAAACAGAAGCTGAGGACACATGACTAGGTGGTCATGATTTTTTCTACTTTGGGAGTCTGATGCAGGAGCATTAGCTCTCAAGGCCAACTACTAAATTTCGGATCTGACCCTAAGGTATTGACATTTGCCCAAGGAGGGTTTTATTGTAAAACCATTGTAAATCTCATGTAAAGAGTTTATTTCTAGATAACACGCATATGCATATTTTTGGTTTTGTTGTTTTGTTGAGTCATAGGCTATTAGCGACAGTAGGAGTGAGTGCGGATCATGACTCCCTGCATGGAGATCAAGTCGTAGTTTGCTTGTGTGTGACAGGGACGTTTTCATCATGCCTTGTAGTTGTTTGCTTCGGTTGCAGGACCACTCAGTGTAGGAGGTAATAGTTAGGTTAAATAGGTAGAGTAGAGAAGTAGAGGGGGTTCTATTCTTCAGCTCTGTTCTTCTGGGTTAGAATCCCATTTGTAGAGAGATGGACAGACCTGCGTCTGGTTCCGCTTCTAAATATTTTGAGAACAAGGAAGAAGGCAAGAGGAGTGGTGTGTGTGTGTGTTTTCTTAATAGGAAGAGTAGCTGTGTGTTTGCAGTGTTATTAGACTCTATGCATTTACTGTTTGAACTGTGTGTCTGGGCAGAGATAACTTCAACGATTTTCTGAATACTTGGGTATTTCTGTGAAATGGTTGATTGACGCATTAAATCATTACTTGAACAGTTGAAATAGTTCATAGATGCATGCATAGGAGGGTTAGGATAATTACTCTTCAAGTTTGAAGGTTGGATTGATCGATTTCATGGTTAATCGACGTAGTGCATAAATTTTCTGCCTTAACCAATTTATTGCCGAGAACGAACGGTGGAGATTGAGTCCATAGACGGAGATTTGACGGTCCAGGGAAGATCCGCAATGGAAGTTGAAAAGGTGATAACGGATCTACAAAGATTTGTGAAATCCACGCCAAAGCATAGATCGACAGTCATGGAGGAGGCCACAAAGATCTGAGGGTTGGGAGAGTTGCGGAGGAAAATTTTCGGGAGGAGAGTTGCATGGGAGCAACTTTGGAAAGTTGACCGTGCACTTCGCATCCCACAACCTGCTTGCAGAAATCCTGTTGTGGAAAGGCAATTGCAGAAACAGTGCTACGGGAAAGCTTGTTGCAAAAAGGCGACTGCAGAAATAGTGCTGCGGGAAAGCGTGTTGCGGAAAGGTGGTTGCAAAAAACCTTGTTGTGGAAGCAAAATTGCGGGGAGGAAAATCTAACGCAGAATTTGGCCGAGGGATAAATTTGGTAGTCCTTCTAATTATAGAAGCCATTAGATCCTGGAGGTGCTGATAAGGTTGGCTGTGGTCGACCCCCCTGCACCAAATGACCTAGACAGATACCCAAATTAATAGAATTTGATTTTTATGATTTTTCTAGTTGATATCAAATTCAATGTTTTCAGAGTTGAGATATTGCCAGCATCAAGAGAGACAAGAAAGAGTTATCATATTCAAAGGAATGGAGTGTTCAAAACCACCAAAAGCACTTCAAGTTCAAGGACGTTTCAAGGTAATTCTAACAACATTTCAATTAAAATTCTTTGTACATAGCATTTTTGTCTTTATGTGATTTCGTAAAATATTTCAAGTGAGGAAGTGACATGAGCTAGAATGAGACTTTCTCTGTACTGTCCTCACTTAACCAAAGAAAATTTGTCATTCATATTGTCTTCACTTAATCTCGTCTAGGGTTTTAGGGGAATAAATCAAGGTCCGAGTCCTTTTTTTTTGTAAAGTTACAAATTCAATTAAACTAGGAGAACAAAAATTACAATATTGGCCGAAGCTAGAGGAGGTTACAGGTGGTGGTACCACTGCCCAAGCCTGTAAAAAATGGAGGGACGTCTAAAAAAAATATTACAAAAGGAGTTAAGAATTTTAAGAAACAAGAGGTGACCATGAGTGATACTATTTACAGAATTTTTCCTTCTAAAAACATAGAGTTGTAACCGAACAAAACACAGATAACAGAAAAAGCTGAGATAACATTCCAAATCCAAGGAAGCATGCGATGCTAAATATGGCTTGAGCATCATTTAAGAAGGGGGTGTTTCTTCTAGGATGGAGCATGCCCACCCCCCTTCCTTCGAGTTTCTGATGGTATTGGTAGTGGTTGCCAACGCAGACTGAGGAGGCTCATTGCTAGGCTCTTCATCATCCTATACCCACTTAAACAATGGTTCAATGGTGGTTGGGATGGTAAAAGGAGCAACCTGAACCATTTGTGGCACCATAATCGAGCTTGTGTCCCTCGACCTTCCACCTATCACACTGCCACACCCGCCTTACATGTGTTCAACTTATCTTGATGTGCTTGCCATGCACTTCCACGCAAAGGTTGCATCCAAATTGCTGAGTTGACCGTCCATTTAATCCATTTTTGCCTTCACTGTGAGGACAATGTCTCAGGAAACACTCCAATTTCCCAACATGTCCTCCATGATATTTCCAAGTATATTCTTGACCAACTAGTAATGGTTGATCTTGCTACCACCATGCTCCATGGCCAGATGTTGTTAACCACTCCCTTCCCATTCATCAATGAGGATTCTAATAGGTATTGATATGCTTACCTCCTAACCCTCCTCCACTTGAATGCTAAGCCTGTGCTGGGAATTCCCTCTTCCGTTGCTACCTCTCTTGGGTGTACTTCACTGCATAGACATGATGAGGAACCAGGTACTCGGGTGCTGCGAAATGGGCCGGTGGAGCTAAGTAATTCATGGCGACAAGAAAAGGTGCTGAAATAGAGTACCAATTAGTGTATCGATGAGAATGAGCGTCCTCACAGAAGCTTTGGGCCAATAGAGAATCCTTGCAAACACGAGAACTACAGGCCAAAACAGAACACCAGGCTTCGTTGAATAACCCACAAAACAAAACAAAACACCAGACATTCCACAAGTGACAATGCCATGTTCTTCCATGGCCTTTTGCTTAATGGTACCTTCTTGAACCTATATTAACTATGTACAAGATCCCATTAAACCCAACATGAATGCGATGGAACCGCTCCTTGTAGAAGCCAGCCTAAGACGAGGGCAAAGACAAGACGCTCTTCTCCTTCTGCACGAGAGAGCTTGAGGTCGACGCATGCGTAGTGATATCTCCAACATGTGTGGTGCCACACATTTGGCTCATAGACCAAGGCACCCCGCGCTGTCAATCGAGCTTGCTGGCACCCGCATCCGGGGAGGTCCGAGTCCATATTACCTAGGCTAGCTATGCTTTTCTTTTTAGGGGAATAAAGAGTTTTAGGGGAATATAAATAAAGGGCTAAGACTTTAACTAAGCTATATGTCATGTATGATAGGTGGAAGCCTTATATTTTATTGACACTAATATCTATAATGAGTTATACAAAAAAGTTGCAAATAATTATAGAATTTAACTTGTAGTTACTCTAGCTAAAAATCATATTTTCATCTATATATCATAATTGTAAACTCAATTATATGAACACAGTAAAGAATGGGAAAACACTATTATAATCATTTTAATAGTAGAGGATGCCTCCACAAAACATATTTCAAAAAGGATTTTTGATAAGAAATGTTTTTGTCTATGTTCAAAATAAAGTCTTCTACAACTACCATTACTATAAGATTTAGTAAAAACATTAATGATCTATAACAAATGGAGCACCAATAAGCCAAATTCCA
>LPNX011120952.1:209601-226924 GCA_001517045.1 Pseudotsuga menziesii | reverse complement strand
CATGGATTTCCTTGAAGAAAATATATTGGCTCGATTCGGGTGTCCAAAAAGAATAGTAACAGACAATGCAGCTGCTTTCAAGTCCAGAAAAATGATAAATTTTTGTCATAAGTATCACATAAGTCTCAATCATTCGACAGCCTATTACCCTCAAGGGAATGGGTTGGCTGAGTCCTCGAACAAAAGTCTAGTGAGGATCATCAAAAAGCTGTTGGAGGACAATAAGAGGTCGTGGCATACCAAATTGAAATACGCTCTATGGGCTGATAGGATTAGCACGAAGAGAGCAATCGGCATGTCTCCTTTCCAGCTGGTATATGGAGCCGAGGTGATTTTCCCTGTATCTTTAGGGGTTCCAGTTATGAGGTATTTCCAGGATCAGCAGGAAGAACCGAATCACATACAGCAAAGGATAAATCAGATCATTGAGCTTGAAGAGCGAAGGTACAAGACTTATGACAAAGTGCAGTCACACCAAGAAAAAATGAAAAGTACCTTTGACAGAAGGGTCAAAGAAGAACAATTTCAGATCGATGACCTGGTTTTAAAGTGGGATGCCCCAAATGAAGACAAACACGGAAAATTTGATCCTATGTGGGTCGGGCCTTATATTATTGCTGGGTATAGAGGGAAAAATGCATTTTTGTTGGAGTACACGAACGGGGTTCTTCTTGAGAGCAACCCTGTCAATGGGAGATATCTGAAACATTACCTATCCTAGGGAAGGAAGGTAAATTTTGTATTATAGACTGTACATAGTTGCTTTACCAGTCAATAAGAAGGGTAAGCCGAAGGCATTTGGGGCTTACAGTGGAAGCCCCAAGATCCAGGAAGCCTACCATTCCTTTCTAAAAAACATACAAAAATGATATACTTGCAAAAAAACAAAAAGAGGAGTTTTTGGGAATCGTTATCCAGAGTCGAAAGACAGGCACCTGGTCTACGAGTTCTTTGATACCTCGTGGGGAGGATATCATCCCCAGATGGAGCCAGTTGTTAACACCTGTATTCAACAAAAGAGATATAAGACTAAGGTGAGATAAGATTGTGTTGTTTAAAATACTTTGGGTTAAAGGCATAGTACAAAGGAGACCTGATAGTCTAAAGAGCAGCCAAGTTGAAATAAATCCTGAGCTGTGATTGAAAGGAGGAGCAAATCCATGGCTGATACTCCTTCCGCCCGTCAAGACATGCGAGTAAGATAAAGGAAGTTCGGGCCTTTAGCCACCTGCACACATCGGGGGTTCTAACATTTGTTCGGGGTTGATCTACGGCTCATGCTAAATTCACCGTCTGAAAGTGCAAGGTAGTTAAGGAAATGGAGGACCGACGAAAACACATGTAATCCTCTCAATCCGACGATGGAGGGACGGAATCGGATCCCATCGGTGGTCGGGATCGATTCCGCAGCCGGAACTCGCTCGATGGATAAGCGTCAGGGCTTCCAGCGGAAAGGATGCGTGGAAGTTGATCCAACGGCCGAGGAGTGAAGACGGCATAGATCGACGGATATGTGGGTTCCTGGGAAATTAACGTGCACATGGAATAACCTTTGAACCACCCAGCGGAATTGGTTGCATGCTGCTCAATCCGATGATTGGAGATCAGAGCATAGTGGATCAACGGCTGACAATGATTCCGGAGTGGGAATTTGCGCACCCGATAAACCCACAGCGCCCGGCGAAATGTGATACTTGTCACAGGATCGGGCGGTTGAGGAGCACCAGGCAATCTCATCGACGGCCGAAAAGAATTCCGGAGGAGGAACAAGCGCGGAGGATAATCCCGGATTGCCCGGCGGAATTTGGTACACGACGCTTGATCTGACGGCGCGTGGTCAAAGGCAGATCGCATCAACGGATGGGAACGATTCCGCTGAGCAAAGTTGCTCGACGGTTAAAAGGGAAGAGCCCAGCGGAATTGGTAAACAAAACGTGATCCGACGGCTCACCCGCGAAGGCAAATCATATCAATGGCTGCGGATAACTCCGGGACCCAAAGTTGCGCGATGGTTAAAACGAGAAGGCTCGGCGGAAAGGGACATGTGGCCTGTCATCCGAAGGCCAGGAATTTGCGCAGAAGAGATCGGCGGTCGGAAATGAACCCGGAAGAGAAAGATGCGCGGCTGTTAGAGATAGGTAGTGGTTGCGGAAATAAATGCTTCCCACGTGTCTAATCAGGGTGGTCCTATAAAGGCAAAATTGACATCTTCTCTGATTATTTTATTTCTTGGGACCCGGTGAAAAGGACCTGTCGATTTGGGTACTTCCAGTTGTCAAGTACCAAGGCACGTTCCGAGCACACGCCTTCACAGTGAGCCAGGTAGGACCTCAAAACCTGTAACTTCTTCGCCCAATTCGTGTTATAAATTAAGAAATGGACCAACAAAGCGAAGCTTCTGTGTCTGGTCAGGTCCCGGATGAAAGGGAAGAATTCTTGGTAGATAGACACAGAGGTGTCTGCGACCCTTTCCTGTCTACAGGAAGTGTGTCTGGCAGTAAAGAAAGGTTATGGTCTTGTTTTTTGTAGGGAAATGATGTTCTGAATGTGTGCAAGTCCTTTTTATACTTTTTCGCCCTGGAGAAAACCCTCCACTTCCCGGAATTTGCCGAATAGTGCGTAGTAAATTATTCTCCCTCTCGGAGAGTCATTGTGAGTCAGTCTACGTCTAGGATATTGTGTAAAATTGATGCTTCAGTAGTTAGAGAAAATCTTGATTTGCCCGAAATTTATCCTGGAAACCGTGAGTCTGTGAATGAAGCCGTCCTTGCTGAGTTTTCCCGAAGTTGCCCAATTGATGCTCGCTCTCGATTCCTGTCAAGTATCCTGAAGGAAGGTCAGTCCCTGGAAAGCCTCTCCTTACCTTACCCCTTGCGCGTTTTCAGGACTGAGGTGCAATTAGTGATGTCTTTGGTTTGTCAAGTGTTGGGTCTAGATGACGATTGTCATGTAGGTCATGTTGTCCTTGGTTTCCTGTTAAAGGTGAATTCTTTGAGTCCCGAGTCCCAGTCAGCTCCTGTGCTTAATTTGGACGAGTATCTTGCCGAGGCAATCCACCTCCAGCTGACTGAGTTTCCCAAGGTCCAGTTTTTTAGATTTCAATCACATTTGCTTAACATGTTGATATGTTCCAATGTTACAGAATTGAAGTTCTTGAGTACTCTATCCTCTTCTGATTTGCCAAGGCAAATCCACTTGATCGAATTTGTCAATTCGATCATGTCCAAAGTATACAGAATCTTGTTTGATGGAGAATTGCCCCGGGTCTTCGATGAAATGAAATATTTGATGCAGTCCTCACCCGAAGGACGGGTGGGAGACTCGTTCCTGTACAAAGATTACATTGTTTTGAGAGTGTACGGATTTACTGGTCAGCCTTATAGGTTGCCTTCTTTTTTAACTCCAAGAATTTTTGCTCTGGAGTTTATGAGACAAAGGTTGTTATCAGAGGAGGAGCACTTCGGTGCTTTCAGGAAATCTTTGAATATTAAATTTCCTTTTAAGGTCGGCCCTTTCATTTTTAAAGGCAAAGGTGCCCTGACATGTATAGAGAGATTGATGGAGCCCATGGAATTCATTAAGGATGTAAATATGAGCTACGACCCCCACCAGGTGATTTCATTAAGAAAGCAAGAAAACAAGAACAAACCGTTTGAGCATCAAGCCGTTGAAGGGTTATTTGAAACAGCTAATTTGCTCACATTCACTGACGAGTCCAATGCTGAGGCTGAGGCAAATCCTGCATCCTGTTCAGAGATCCAAATCACAGAGGGTGTCAGTGTTTCTGTCAAGAGGAGTTTGGACGAAGCCGAAAGTATGGATGTGGATGAACAAACATCCCATAAGAAAGCGAAGCTGCTCAAAGGAGGTGAGATCGTGGATGAAGGGGTGCCCGGAGTTTCCAAAAGGGCTGCTTTGGTTCCCCTGAAGACAGTACAGGTTAGTCAGTTTTCCTTTAAAGATTCAGAAGGTGATATTAACAGTCTAGAATCAGGCTCCCTGTTTAAATCAAGAGAAGAGCTCAAAGCGAGCTATCTAGAGAAGAGGAAGCAGTCCCTGGAAGAAACAAGAAATCTAATCCCAAGGGTAAGGAACTTACACAGTTCTAAAACATCTCTAGTTTCTGCTAGAGATGCAGAGAAAAATACTTTCAAGATGGCCATTGTGAATGATAAAAGAATGTCTGAAATAGAAATCCATCTGGATAAAATTAGTACTCCAGACAAGATACAGTTACACAAGCAAACCAGCGACATTCTTTATTCGGACCTGTTGCAAGCCATGATGAAGATAAGCAAGTTGGAAGCGTTGGTTGACAAGTTGGAAATCCAATTGAGACATGAGAAAGTGGAAAACAAAGCAAATGTTGTTCAGGTGAAAAAACTGCAAGCAGACATCGCCAGCTCAGATAATACCTAGGCCGTAAAAAAGTTGTTAGAAGAGAAAGATAATGCCCTACAGGTTTTGAGGAAGAAGTTGAAGATGCCAGGCTCAGAACATGTCCAGTCAGCAGAATTACTAGCCCTCCAGGAGGAGAAAGATAAACTCCATCAAGAAATGATGGAATACAAAGGGAAGGCTGGGGAGCTACAAGAGGAGAAGGATAAGTGGAATGCCGAGAAGGAAGCACTCCTGTCCCAAATTTCCGTAATAGAGAGAGACCAGACTGTGGAAAAGGAGATTATGGATGAGCTAATAAGCCAGACCCCTGCCGGTGACGACTTATCTATTGTAGCTATCCAAAATCCATTAGTTGATTGTTCTGCAGATGACCTGTTGGAGTCTATGTCCCAAGTGAGTTTGAAGGAGGAGACTATTAAGGAATTGCAAGCCGAGAATGAGGAGGTGAAAGCCGAGTTAGCCAAGGTAAGCGAAAGCAGAATGCAGCTCTTACAGGACAAGAGCCAATTACAGCAGAAAGTTGACGAACTGAAAGAAAAATGTATTGGGAAGGGCCCCCTTCAGGGGGTGAAACACATCATTTGGGACACCCTAAGTATTGAAGTTACCAAGTTTAGGCACTACCTTAATTATATTGATGATTTGTGTGGATTGATAGATTCATCTCAGCAGAGATTGAGAGTGGTAAACGAACACATGGCGAAAAGGCCTCTCGCTACAGCTCAAAACACCCTGGATTTCCTGAATTCATTAACATATCAAAAGTTGCATGACATGGGCATAAAGGACAGAGTCTCAATAATCCTGTCAGCAAAGAAAATCATCCACAAGCACTAGTTAATGAAGATTGTTCAGGACAAATAAGAAGAATTAATGGTACAGGTCAACAAGTTCAAAAAGGAGTTTGAAGGGCTGTTCGAAGACGGGTTGCCATGCTTCTGGAACGAAAAGGGTCGAATGCTCCTGCAGGAACATTATAATCACTTGATTGTCAGGGCTCGTATGGACCATTCAAATTTTAATGAGGTGGAGAAAATCCTGTCGGGACAGACCATTGTGGACATGCTAACTGAAGATTTCAAAGTCCTGCAGAAGTTCACAGCTATCAGAACCAGATTGCCTAAAAAGTCCTACGAAACATACATGGAGATCGAGGTGGCCATCCGGGAAATGGTGGAAAGCAACACCCCAAGTTCCGAACAGTGGAAGGCTGTAGAGCGGCTGGGGAAAACAAAGTTTACTCTTCCTCCGTAGGAACAAGTGGCAAGTACCGTGGAGCTGATGGGGCAAAGACTCGGAGCTGATTTGGAAAAAGACATGGTGCTATTGGAGCAAAGATTCGGAGCTGATGGACCAAAGCTTGTTATCTAGTTGTTTCATGCTCTATGATCGGTTAGGAATGGAATTGTAACAACTTCCTAGTGGTGTAGGATTTTCAGTTACAAACTCTAATTTACGCCGATCATTCTGTTATTGATCTGCTGGAGGCAGACTTATTATTTGATATATAAATTTGTATCTCTTTTGGGATATGGGGGTTGGAACCCATCAAAAAGTTTGCTGGTTTGGAAAGACATATCTGTTTTGAGAAATAAAGTGAATGCATGAGAAGTTTCCTGTCAAAGATTCATGTGTCATTGATGTTGCAGTCTGTGCCATTTCCCTTATGTGCTTGTTATTTCCTTTGTGTAACACTCCATTTTGTTCTTCTTCGTATCTGGAATGCAGTGTTGAATGAGTAGAATTCATATGTTTATGCTTTATTCATTATTTCAGATATTATATGATTTTTCTGCTAAAGTTGATATGGAATTCGTTTTAGACGCTCTGTATTGATGGACTGTTTTCTCATCTCTTCTGTTTCACCCAGATCAAATTTGATGACTGTAATGATGTGATTATCTTGCCTTTGATAGTTCTCGTGTATGTATCTTTATGATCTTTTACCTGTATATGACTCCATGCCCAATGGATATGTGAATGGTTCAGCCAAATGAATGAATGCTTAAATATTGTTTATCATTTGATTTTGTAAGATTTGTGTTGAGAGATCCCTCTCTGGGAGAGAAATATCAATATCTTCCTAAAGTGGTTTTGCTGTTACCTCGAGGTGTGCCTCCTACAACCTGGGTACATTCTGAGTGATAACAATATCAATCAGTCAATGAAGCAAATATATGCATGTATATAAGCAGAAATGGCCTAACTAACAGAACCATTGAAACACAATGTGCAATATTCAATGATTTTGTCTGTGTCTATCATGAATGAAAATAGTTATATGCAGTACGATTGTGTAAGCTACCACTACTTTCCAATACCAACAATTCTAACAATATAATCAGGCGGGAAAACATCTACATTAATATGACTAAAACTTCCGCTCTCTGCGGGTGCCATTATCATTTCGCTGCACAAGACAGACAGGGGTAAAATACACAAGATTTCAACGGTGTTCTAACAAAACCATGCCCACGCGCTTATGGTCAACAAACTAAAAGCAGTGGCATATCCCTTTCAACAGGCTAGGGGTTCGAAACTGAGCTCGAATGAGGTCACGTGGAACCATGTAGGCGAACATGGCTGGGGTCAAAGAATGTGGGTAACACAAAATGGGATAAACAGGCCAAGCCCCATAGGGAGAGGCTTCGGAAAACTAATCCTACCCAAGCATCACCACAAAGGGCGGATTGGTGCAGACAGTGCAACGACCATCTGCACCAAAACCCCCACTCAATCGGCGTAGGCTCGCATGACAGATGGCCGCAGACAAAAAAAACACCGTATGGGTCAAACGCCTCTACTGCGAACAGTAACACCACAAAATCCCCCAATATATATAGGCTCGTGACTAACGGGGCCAAGCTAAAACGGCCGCGGACAACAACCTAACCCATAGAAAACAAAACCACCAAACGCTCAAACGGAAAGAGGAAAGGCAAACGAAGCCTACCTGGCACTGATGTGTAACCGGTGTGGAGAGGCCTATCAAGCTTTGCGGTGGAGACACCTGGACTGCGCGTACCGAAAATGAGGGACCGAGCGAGCGCGACAGCACGATTTTGACAGCTTGCGACAGTCGAAACGGCAGTTGAAAAATAACAATAGAAAAATAACCCCTCGACCCCGTATATATAGTCAACCACAACGGGCGAGCAAAAGATCGGACAACGGAGAGCTTTTGAATCGGAGGTTGAAAGTATACTCTCTTCCGCAACTGCGGATGGTCAAAGCGCTAAGCCCTCCGCGGAGACATACGTAGCGGAACCTCGGAAAGCTAACTCATTGGGACAATAGTGAAATGATAGCCGCAACGACGGAGCCGCAAAAGATAAATCCATCCGCAATGGGAGTAAAGTCTGAATCGAAAGAAAAACTATTAACACATCGGCACAGGTTAGCACTTATTTTATCTCCGTCCGGAACCGTAAGTATATCTCCGTCCGCAACGTCGGGGTTTGATTCGGAAAACAAACGGCTAAACATCGAAAGGCTAATGACCTCGGCAGCAGCAACGACGGAATAATAAAGGGTGCGGTCTTCCGCGATGGCGTGTTTAAACGAAACAGCTTTCGCAGCCGCAACGGTGGAAGCCCGAGACTTACGGGGTTGGTGAATGTATCGAAGCGGGAGACGAAAGCCAAACAGTAATCGGGAAAATTAGCAGTTTGTCGTCCGCAACAGTGGAGGAAATAATCATAAAAACTTCCGATGCAAAACCAAAAAGCATCCGACGTGAAAACCAACATATCGGACAGAAAGTCGAAGTCACGACTTGATATTTTTCCGCAACGGCGGGAGCATCAATCAAATAATCTTCCAATTCAAGCATGCTAAAAATGCATTCAAAGGCAGCAATATAAGTTGGACAAACAATGGATTAGAAAATCCCTTTTGAAACAATGTTAGACCAAATCAAAGAAGCAAGTCAAGCTAATCTAAGCAAAGGAGGTCCCGAAATTTTTTTGGAATTTTGGGAAATTGTTGCAGCTGCAACATAGCCTTGACTCAAGACTTGCCCCCAAGGACACACTGAGTGGCTTGAATATTTCTGCCATGTTCCCCCTGGGTGTGTGAAAGGAAGCAACACCTTTTTGCATCATTGCCGGGGATAAATATTTTTATTCCCGAGTACGACTTAGCTTAACTTTTTTCTAAACAACTAAAAAGATAAAAAAAACTGATTGATCTTGTCTTTAAAAAACATAAAAATTAAAAATGAATCCATCTGGCGACTCCACTGTCTAACATCCCTCCAATAATTTCTACCCGAAGAAACCGCCATCAATTATTCAATCCTCTCCCTGATCCTGAAAGGTTTATTAAGGAAAGATTGAATAGGTAGACTTCTCATAGAAACCTTGAAAATTTAGGAGACCAATCCCTCTTAGATATCCATCACTTATTTGTAATGAGTCATGTTTACCAATCTCAAGAAATGACGGAATTATTCAAACCCCTTGAATTTTCTCAGATAGAAGGTGCTCCCCATGCCATTCCAAAAGATGCTATCAAGAAGCTCCCCATATTTCAGGGCAATAATGCCATCACTTCCAAGTCTCACCTTCGAAAGTTTGAAAAGCACCTGGTCAGTTATTGCAATGATGTTGCCCATGACCATGACGATGTCAAAATGAAGCTCTTTGCTTTATCCTTAGAAGATGATTCTAAAGAGTGGTACATCGACCTAGATGATGATTCATATAAAGCTCTTAGTGAATTCCAAGATGGTTTTAGGAAGAAATGGGGAGAAAATAAGGAACCAAGACATCTGCTTGCTGCCCTTTATAGCATAAAGAAGATGGAGAATGAAACCATGGATGAATTTAACACTAAATTCAGGCACGTGGTTGCAGACCTTCCTAGAGACATCAAGCCAAAAAATGCCTCTATCCTCATATCCTACATTGAAGCTTTCACCGGTGACTTAAGGTACCAGTTTAGAGATAAGGAACCGACTGATCTAAAAACTGCCCGGGAGTTGGCCGAGAAAATAGAAAAGAATATGCAATCTTCAGGCAAGTCCAACATTCCAAGTTACATTAGGGGAAACACTTCCTACAACAAAGAGAAGGGTAATTCTGTTGAATCATAAGAAAAGGGGACTTCTAAAGATCCCATGGAAGAGGTGACGGACATAATAAAAAACTTGGTTACTAGTCAAAATCAACTAATGGCCAATCATTCAGCGCAATTGAATCATATGCAAAATAGAATAATCACAATGGAAAGGAATAATGGACCTAGGAACTTTTAGCCCAAGCAGAATCAGATGTATCAAAAGAAATTTCCTCAGCAAGAGCCTAGGATTCCAAACCAGTTAGACTCAGCTAACATGGTAGAAGAAGTAATTCCATGGTGTAGACCCTGTGAACAATTCCACCAAGAAAGCACTTGTTATGCTACGAATCAAGTCATGGAACATGGACTTCCCGAGGTCAGTAGTCAGGAAACAACTTCAATCAAGCATGATCATGTATACATGGTAGGCCAGGCCTACCCTTTGTCACCAGCTAAACAGTAAAAACCTAAGGATGAAAGCATTGCAAAATCTTATAGTGAAACTTATGATGAAAACCGTAATGTGCATGATGGGACTCCTACGTGTTCTCCATATAATGATGACAGTCTGGAAGGTTTACTGCCTTTTGATTCTCTAAAAATGATGAGTATGAAAATGAGGACAAGTATAACTTGGAGCATGATACAAGTGACAAAGACTCCCTTATCTTCGACAAAGATATTGATGAGGAGTCCTGGACATTCATGGAAAATCCAGTCTATGACATGAATAAAGAGGAAAATAATGAACCAGAAACTTTTGATGGTTTTGTTGATTCTCCTGTCTATGGCATATCTAAAGGAGAGAGCATGGACCATGTGGCCTTGGGAAACTTTGATATGGAAAAGGAGCATGCAGTTTATCCATGTGATCAGTCTAAGCCATATATCAATATCAGTAATGAAGACAAAGAGAACTTGATATCAGCAATGGGGAATCCATCACATCTGACATAGATGGTGGTGATGACTATGGGGATTTTTGTGGATATCTTATTAAGAATCCTATCTATGCTATATCCAGCAAGGGGAGTGTCTATTTAGAAATTTGTGGAAGTCCAATCTACTATACTTCCATAGAGGGAAGCATGGATCTGGAGACCTGGGAAAATCCTAGTATAGAAGAGCAGTATTCAAAACTCTTCTATGGTCATTCAGATTCATATCATGCAGAGCCGCACAAAGGTATCAATAATGAAGACATTGAGAAGTAGTGTTGTGAAAAGATAGATATGATGCAGTCAGTAGAATATCAATCTCAACTATCATCTTCACATATAGAGTTTCCTTATGATTTGGAGCTGCTTGGGGCTTATACAATGAGTTATCATCCGATAAGCCTTGATGATCAGTATAATGGTGTAGTCAATCTGCCTCATCATTCTGATTTGTATATCAACCCTATCCAATCATGGATAGAAGCAGCCTGTGCAAACACCTACCAGTTTGGGAAGAAGTTTGACAACATTATTCATGCCTATGATTTCCAATCCATCCCGCCCATTCCGGATCATCACGCAGGTTTTCATTTTCTGAATAAAGTATCCTTACTTTGGCTGGTAACCAAAGACAAGGCAAATTTTTTTATGTTAATAAAATGCTTAGGTGGTTACATTGGATTTTTTATTACACCTAACCTTTTTATATCATGCTTAGAGTAGGAAAATAAGCTCCTTAAAAGAGAGCATTTACTTTCCGCATTTATGTTTTGTACTTATCTATAATAAAACTTTTATTTCATCAGTTAGTTACATTTATTTTGTTTAAATAAATCAGCTTAATGGTTCATTTGGTTTTTATATAAAGCTTGTCCTACTGAGGTTTTCTTGTCAAGTTGAGATGTTTTTACAAGGTGTATAAACTAGAGATTCCGGTGTTCTTGTATCCTCTCCTTGCCCTATGACCAGATCGAGCACATGTCCCTCAGTTGGAGCCAAATGTTACAACCTAAGTTGTACTTAGTGGTTTTTATCAAGTGAGCTTGGTGAACCGGACAAAGATGATTTGTTCAAACTTCAGAAGACCTTCAGAAGTGCTTCTGGGAGGTTCTTGTTGTACTATATCACATGTTCATACCACATGGGGGAGTTGTAATAAGATGTTCTAGCATGATAGTGTCTATAAAAGACTCGGTCTCTTATACTTTATTTGTCAATCCGATCATCCTAGGGTGTTTTTTCCCTTGGTTATTATTGGTTGTTGAATAAACGATTGATAATTTCCGAGTTTATCACTCAATACCTCCAAAGTTGGGGTGGTGGGCTTGGAATTTAGGCCTATTGAGGTTATTAGAGTCTATGTGTCAATGTATAAACATGGTAGGCATTATGGTTGAGTCATATGAACATGTCTAATTCCCCCTAGGTTTTAATTTTTTTAATTTTTAAAGTTTTTTTAATTTTAATTTTTCGACAAAACTTAGGCTATTTTTTAATAGTCTAATTGGAAAAAATGGTTTTGTAATAAAAGTGGGCTCGGAAATCAGTTTCAGTCATGGGGGTGCTCATTTTCAAGATTAGAGCACCATGTAAACCCATAGACCCACTTTTTCTAAGTTTTGAGTGATTTGTCCATCACTCATGTCAAAAATCCCTAAAAATCAAATGTTGATTATTTAATTAATGAATTAATTAAATAATGGAGAAAACCCCAAATCTTAAATCATTGGGATTTTCTCCGATTTGATTCAAATCAGTCTCATTGGCTTGGGATTGATTGGATCTGACAATTCCTTAACTAAAGGAGGTGATCTGGGTTGATCTGGGAGTGCACCACAACATGCAATCTTGGGAATTGCACCCTCTCTCTCTCCTCCACACGTGTGGTCCCATCTGATTGAGTTTTGGTGGATACTTCAGTTAGTAGGTTGAGGTGTCAGATAGATCAACTCTCTGATTGATAGTTGCACTCAGATCAAGCTCAGTTATACACAGATCAGGCCCAGATTCACTCCACATGCAGCTGCAGTCTCTCTCTCCTTAGGATTTGCGCCCCCTTGGTCTAGATCTCTTGTTTTTGCTATAAATAAAGCAAAGATTACCTCTTTCAAGTGAGTTAAAACTAGGATTGAGGTGTTGTTGCTATTGTACTATTGTTATTATTCATTTGAAATAAAGAGAAGATTTGGAGGCAACACTATGTCATGTTATTGTGTGTGTGGATGAGCATTGCCATGTTTTACTGAGGTAACCTGTATCTATTTTCATAATTTGGTGATTGTTTGTGGATCCATTGCAAAAGATTGATAATAAGTTTATTATGGTCTTGATAGGAAAGGAGTTTGTTATAAGTTTATTTGCCATCTCTTTCCTTTTGATGCATGTTTAGAGATCTAGATTCAACATGTTTTATAAGTTTATATGCATGTTATTCTAAAATCTTTGTTTATGTATTAACTAGATCTCACAAGCATTTTAGAAAGTCTTTGGATTCAGTTGCAGGTTCCTATCTCGGAGAGGGTGCTGATCTAGCTTGCTTCCTCACTTTCTCCAAAACGTTCTCAAAGGCATAGTCCCTCGACATTCCACCGAAAAGCTCCACGATTGATCTTCAAGGCTTCCAGCACTCTTTCTCTCTCTTTCTCCTTATAAAAATCCAAATCTTACCTAGTTACTTTGGTTACAAGCTTTGTTATCACTTAGATCTATCATATTAAAGTAAAATTTACATATATCTATTATTTCAAAGCTCATAATCTAGATCTCATTTCTAAAAGGTCTCATTAAGGATTCTAGATCTAGTTCAGGGAAATCGTCTGTTTTGCATGGCAATTTAAAGAAAATCCATAGGTTGCATGCGTTAGATTTTTGTTTCTATTTTCAAAAGATTAAATCCAACAATCAGTGCATATCTCATTGGCTTCCCAAACAGCAATCCAAGATCCCAAGGAAATCTTGCTTTCCTTGGTTCCTTTTTCACCGTTTTAGCTAGTTTTAACTCAGTTTTGTTTGGTTTAAAGTAGGCTGACCCAAAGGTACTTTCAAAGTTATTTTAGGCATATTTCATTCTAAAATGCTTGTTGTCTTTTAGCAGGCATAATAAAAAGAGGAGAAGCTGCTGTTCGAAAGTGGTTTTGGGATCATTCAAATCCCCCCAGGGGGCTCCCCTTTAACTGTAA
Organism: Pseudotsuga menziesii; assembly: GCA_001517045.1. NCBI lineage: Eukaryota > Viridiplantae > Streptophyta > Pinopsida > Pinales > Pinaceae > Pseudotsuga > Pseudotsuga menziesii. The sequence goes on along the minus strand of LPNX011120952.1, from coordinate 213,345 downwards.
ATTTTAAATTTTTGGAAAGTTGTAAGATATTGGTTTCATCCTATATAGGAACCAAGAGGATTCATATAATTTTACTGATATTGTAATGGCAGACAATAAAAAAATTCTCCGAATAGGCTCTTTCGATCCCATTCCCCATCCCCCCTGGGGGGATTCGCACCTTTTTGTTATTTTTTGCATTTTTTTATTTCTGTTCACTTTAGATTAGTTTCATTCATGTAGAGAAACATGCTTTGAATGCTTTATCATATATTCCACATTTCAGTATCAAAGTAACTTAAATACTTACCCCACGACTTCCCAATTGACCCGCAAAGGGAAAGAGATGCGTGGTAGAAATAATTAGAAAACTTATGATTTGTTTCTGCTTGCTGCTTATCATTAATTTCTATAATTAATTGTTCTAAAATCAACCCCCTCCTTGATTCCCTGATTGAGGTCCACTTGGACCGAAAGAGGTTCCTAGAGGGTTTTTCTTTCTAAGAAAACACATCCTTTAAAACTCACTAAAATTGACAAGACTACGGTGTGTATGCTCTGTACTTGGTTGCAGTTCATCCGATCAGTCAAGCTGCATCAAAAGCAATGTGAGTGACTAGTTTAATTAGTCTTCACCTTCCCTAATCAACCACCATCAGGCGAAAATCCAACGCCTTGATCAAACCGTAAGCGGTGGCAAAATACCCAAAGGAAGTGGGAACTCTTGAAAAGTGATCTCGAGGCGTCGATCTCTGTTACACCTCGGGGTGCATTATAAACAACAGTCTCAGAGACTCCATTCAACCCACATATTCCTTGCGGGTAGCTGTGAAGGTTTAATTTTGGACATACTCCAAGTACTCTCGGGTATATCTGGAGTCCCCCCCTCGCGTAATTTTAATCAACTCATATTTCACATTAACTTAAAATGTACCAAGAGGCAATCGTAAAACATTCACTCCAAGCACATGCAAGTAAATTGATTATTTTATGACTCCATTTTAAGGCACTGGATATTTTCTTTCTTTCTTTCTATATATATATATATATATATATATATATATTATGTCTCAGCATTGTGCTTTCGTGCGCTCATTTTTTATCTTGTCATATATGGTTGTTTATGGTTAAATTTCAAAATCCTAAGTAACTCATTCAGTTTAACATCACCCTACTAAATAACTTTGCCTTAGTAAACTAATAGGGTCTACCCCCCTTGGCTTCATTAGGAGTTGAGCCTAAACGAAGGAGTCAAGAATGTCGCCTTAACTCGAGACTTGCCCCCAAGGACACACCGAGTGGCTTGAAAATTTCTGCCACGTTCCCCCCAGGTGTGTGAAAGGCGGCAACAGATCAAAAGGTCCTTCTCATGGCCGATCTCTGCATTTTATAAACATTATTGGTCTTCTAAGGTTCCAAATCCATCCATAAACCAAAGCCAAATCGAATTGGTGTGGCTGCTCATGCTATGCCATGTGGTCTCTCTCTTCACCTTCCCTCTTCTCCCAAATTCGATTAGGAGCCTCTTGGCCTTCTCCAACTCCCATGAGCACCCTCTCAGATGCCATATTCAAGCCTAACATGTCAGATATGTCAAATTTCAACCTTCATATATGACTTGTGTCATAACTTCTGTAGAATCTCCATCATTGGTGTCATATATGTCATAAATGTAAGGGGAATCTAGCCAAGTGTCCATGAAACCCCCATTTGGCTCTTCCTCTCCCCGTGTAAGTTAGAATTTATCCCAAATTTGACCTATGAAGTATATGGACAAGTATATTAACCTTATAATCCATCCAAAAACATTAGGTTTCCCAGAGATTCGCAATTGCAAGAGGAGGATGCCATTTAACATAGGAATTCTAGCTTGAGTGGGTTCCATAGTCTCCATGTGTCTCCATTCTCCATAACCATTTCATTTTTCACTTGCATTCATTTAATTAACTCCATTAAATAAATATTTATTCCTTCTAATGTCTAAACACCATTTATTAGATCCCTTATTAACTTCCCAATGTTTCCACCCAACCTAGGGAACTAGTAGGATTGATGGAATTTTCCTGCTATGCAATTATTTGAATGGGGACATTACATTTACAATTACATGTCTGAGCATATGATGCTTATATTAAATGTCAAGAAATTTCATCGTACTTGATATTGTATACCCAAACAAATAAAGTTTGAAACATGTCTTTCTACTTCATTACCTGTATGTAAGGTTCCACCTTACCAACTTAACAAGACATAAACAAGTCAATGCCCTATTAGAAATTAAGACTTAAAATAGAAATTCAAAAAGGAACAAAAAAGACTAAACTCATCATCATATGTAATTATAATTATTCAATGTGTTAAGATAAATACAATACATTGAAGCCTAGTTTGTCAAAAGATTTACACAACCAGAAATTTATATAAGAAATAAGAAACAAACATAAGGAATTGTTCCCTTCATGTTTGAAATGAATTATTGTTAATTAATTTTATATTACATGCAGCTAAATACCCATATTTTTAAATCAAATATCTAGTTAGAAAAATTGTTGAAATCGCAAAATTTGATTATGAGACCAATGTTTTTGAACTCAAGTGGAGGGTGTTATGTTCAAATGGTACACATATTCCCTAAAGTTGCTTTGAAATGAATGGTTGTTTTGATCACCTAACCAACTAGGTGGGAAACAATGTACCATGTACCATGAAGATGATCAAGATGCACTTGACAAAGTTTTTCAAACCATGTAGTTTTTCTTCTTTCTCCTCTTAACTCTTCTCCATGAAATTTTTGCACCCCTATGGGTTAAATTTGTAATGATATGTTAGCATGAGGATCAAATTTTGTAAAACTTAGTTACCTAGGACTTTATCATTGGGGAAGTCCTTTCATCGAATTTTTTTTTCTTTGGATAATTAAAGTTATTTTCTTAGTGATTTTAATTATTTGAATTTTTCACTCAAAAAAATCCTCCTAAGTGGTGAAAGGAATTCTAATGATCGATTCCATGGGGTAATTGTTAGGATATTTAGACACTTAGGAGTTAGTTAAGATCAACTTGTGTAATATATCCGTTAGGTAAAAGTGTGTTTCTTTAGTATGCATTTGTAAATATTCTAATCCGACGGTCACGATATGTTCTAGACATAGAATGATCCGACGGTTCAACTTCTCTTAGATCATACCTACCATTGATCCGTGGCTTAACACCCGATTGGTCTATGATCTCTATTTAAAGAGCATAGAGGTCCTTGGCTAGTTGATCGATTATGAGAAGCTCATGTAACTTTCTTTCTTTTGCATAATAAATTGCTCCGAGTAGCTATTTGGCCGGGGCCGTGGACTGTTTCCCTCTCGAGGGTTTTAACCACGTGACAAACATTGGTGTATTGATCTGTGATCTGTTTGTGTGAAGCGGCTATTCTTGGTGTTCGGTCCTTTGGGAGTACCCTGTGTACCCTAACATGGTATCAGAGCGTTTATGAAGAGCTGCCTTCGGTTTTGATCAAGATCTGGAACCGGTGTTGCCGAAACTTTTTTAAGGGTTTCTGGTTCTGGATTTTCTATGCATTTGTGGCCTGTGGGAGCTGTTCCATTGCGTCCGGAGCGCCATTTCCATTTGGAAACAGTTTTCGTTTCACCGAAAACCGTTTCCGTTTGCTCCAGAAACACCCATTTCGGCAAATCTGAAGGTATAATGTTACAGTGACGGTTTTGTTTTTTTTAAATCTCTCATATTTTATCAGTTTTATTTTTAGATTTTT
>LPNX011120952.1:116592-204820 GCA_001517045.1 Pseudotsuga menziesii | reverse complement strand
CTCTCGAGGGTTTTAACCACGTGACAAACATTGGTGTATTGATCTGTGATTTGTTTGTGTGAAGCGGCTATTCTTGGTGTTCGGTCCTTTGGGAGTACCCTATGTACCCTAACAGTAATTAAGGTCTAGGAGCATTGTATATTACCATTCTAGACATTATCCGAAGTCTAGGGGAAATTCATTAAGTTTTCTCTAGGATTTTTTTAATTTTTGGTAATTAAAAAATGTCCCTTAACATAAAATGTTGTAATGTAAAAGAGGGATAAGTGTCTCCTAATGCTCATAAATAGGGGTATGGGTACTCAAAATCAATGGCATGATACCCCCTACACCCTTGAACCAAGTTTTGAGTCAAGTTGTTTAATTTTGATAAGGTTTTGGACATATTTTTCTAAGTCAATCAGGAAAATTGACTATTAATCAGAATGACAAAATTTTGTAAAATGACTAAAGTCACTTAGGGAGGGAAAATCAAGTTTCCAAATGTTATATTGTGTTCCTAAGGTGACATTAGAGGAAAAAAGGGACCCCATGTAAGTGTTTCTTAAAATTGAAGTTGCATCCCTAGGGGGGCTCCCTCCCCATCCATGGGAATGAAAATAAATCGAAGTAAGTCAAATGAGGGGTCTCACCTTCATGGTTCTCTCTCATAAAACCTAGCAATGAGTTTTAAATCATAAGAAGGGTCCCCCCCCTCCATTTGATTCATTTACTCACTCTAAGAGGTGCCCTCTCTAGGAAGTATGCCCCCCTCTCCATGGGCTCTTCCTTATCTCATATGACAAGTGGCATGCATGAAAATGCCCTCCCTTCCCTCTCTATTCCTATTGAAGGAAAATTCTCCTCCTCATTTGGGTTACAATCTCTCATGCTCTTACTCTTGCTTCCATTTACTCCCATTTTGAGCCATTGTAATTTTCAGCCATTTGGTTTTGTTAATAAAATTCTTTGGAGGAAATTTTGTGTTCTTTGGTGCTCTATGGTGATTTGCTTCCATGCACAATAGCTGCTTAAGTTTGAAGAGGCCAAAGAAACAAACTTCTTTGTTTTGGAAAGATTTATTGTATTTTTGTCATAGATTTTGTGAGTTTTCATTTTTATAGTTAAGAACTTCATATTGTTCTTCGTTGAAGTTTATGATTTATTGGCTCATCATATGAATATCACCTTCTTTTAGTTGTGTAGCAATCATCTCTCAAGTTGTAGGTTGCTTAAATTGGAGGGTGAGATTCCTTAGTTGGGTGTCCCACTTCTTCAAACTTTAAAGAGCAAAGGGCATTTTTCTTCATTTCCAATCTAAATTTCTACATTTTTTTATCACGTTAGCATTTTAAAACTTTTTTAACTACTAGTATTGTCTAATTCTATGAAGCTAGTTACCTGATATTTTTTGTAGAATTTTTGTACATAATTTTTCACTAACACTCATAGTGCCCTAAAGTGATGTTGGATATCTTCTACCATTGTTTGCTTGCTGTTTTTTGTAGGTTTTTGATAGAACAAGGGGAAACTCTACCAAATTTTGGCCATAAAAGGGTGTAAAGGTTACTATAAAAGGACTTCAAACCCATTTCCAAGAAGGGGTTAAAACTCATTTTTCCTACCTCTTTAGTCTAACATTTCTTGCTTAAATTTATTTTGTTGTAACAAGTCCAATCCAAGAGAATCTCTTGGACTTGGTTCTTTTATTAGTTTTCAAGTTATATTTGAAATTATTTTTCAGTCATCCCTTGCATGCAAAGGAGGTTGGGTTTTCCCACCCTTGCATTTCAAGTGAAGAGGGGATAGAGTTTGTTGCTTAGTTTTATTCTCAGTACTTGTATTTCTATTGTCTTCCCCATCTCTACCTCAAGAAGAGGATTGTATCTAGGTTAACTATTTATTTACTGTTTAATTGTCATTAATTGGTTGCAAAGGAAACTAGGTTTTCCTGCCCTTGTAAACATAAGAGGAAGGGATAGGATTTATTTTCTTTTCTTTAAGAATTTGTACTTTTCTTGTGCCCACACCATGCATGTGAAGTGGCTTTTCCATATTTGCAATATCGTGTTGGCTAGTTTATTTGGTTAAAAGTTCAATTTATTACTTCAATTCAAAGTTAATAAACTCTACCCCATCTCTGCCCTGTATTCACTCCCCTTGGTGGTTTGTCTAATCCTGGGTGATAAGAAAGGGCAAAAAATTCTGTTGGCTATAATAATAGGGACTCAATATCTATCTAATTAGAAACTGAGAAAATAAAGTTTGGCCCATGGAGCTAGAGGGGTAGAGGTTGTTGAGAGCCTCATGAAACTTAGTGTCCTCCTGTTGAGCGCACGACAATATTTGGGATTGATTTGCAGAGCTAAAAGGGAACATCGTATTCTCTTGTTGAGCACCCAACATTCTCTCTCAAATCGAAAGAGATAATTGTTTGGAGTAGACACATTGGCTGGGATTTTTCTTTTCTTCTTTAAATACACACTAATTCCCCTAAGCTAAAGTGAGACCTAAAATAAGAATTAAGAAACAAACATAAGGAATAGCTCTCTTCATGTTTGGAATGAATTAATGTTAATTATTTTTATATTATATGCAGCCAAATACCTAGATTTTTAAATCAAATACCCAATTAGGAAAATGTCAGAATCACGGAATTTGATTTTGAAACCAATGGTTTTGAACTCAAGTGAAGGGTATTAGGTCCATATGGTACGGATATCCCCTGAAGTTGCTTTGAAATGCAATATATTGGTTATGTTGACCACCTAACCAACTGGGTGGGAAACCATGTACCATGAAGACGATCAAGATGTACTTGACAAAGTTTTTCAAATGAGGTAAGTTTTCATCTTTCTCCTCTTGACTCTTCACCATGAAATTTATGTACCCTTGCGAGAGAATTTTGTAATGAGATATCAACATGAGGGTCAAATTTTGTAAAACTTAGTTACCTAGAACTTTGTCATTAGGGAACTCCTTTCATCAAGTGTTTTTTTCCTTTGGATAATTAAAATTCATTTTTAGTGATTTTAATTGTTTGAGTTTTTCACTCAAAAAAAATATTCCAAAGTGGTGAAAGGTGTTCTAATGATTGATCCCATGGGGTAATTAAGGTCTAGAAGCATTGTATATTACCATGCTAGACATTATCTAGAGTCTTGCAGAATTTTATTAAGTTTTTCCTACGATTTTTTTAATTATTGGTAATTTAAAAATGTCCCTCAACATAAAATATTGTAATGTAAAAGAGGGATAAGTGGCTTCTAATACACATAAATAGGGTTATGGGTACTCAAAATCAATGGCATGAGACCCCCTATACCCTTGAATCAATTTTTGAGTCAAGTCGTTGAGTTTTGATAAGGGTTTGGACTTATTTTCCTAAGTCATTAAGGAAAAATAACCAGTAATTAGAATGAAATTTTTTTGTAAAGTAACTAAAGTCACTTAGGGGTGGGGGGGGGGGGGGGGGGATTAAGTTTTGAAATGTTATAGTGTAATGTTACATTAAAGGGAAAAAAGGGGCCCTCCATGCAAGTGTTTCTTAAGGGTGAAGTTGTCTCCCTAGGAGGGTGCCCTCTCCAACCATGGGAATGAAATTAAATGGAAGTAAGTCAAATGAGGGGTGCCACCTTCATGAGCCCCCCTCATTTTACCTAGAAATGAGTTTCAAATCATAATATGGGGGTTTCTCCCCCCATTTGATTCATTTCTTCACTCTAGGAGGTGCCTCTCTAGGAAGTGTGCCCTCCTTTCCACGGCCCTTTCCCTCTCTCATATGACAAGTGGCATGCATGCAAATTTCATCTTTTTTCCTATTTAAGGGGGCTTCTCCTCCTCATTTGGGTTACAATCTCTTATGCTCTTTCCCTTGCTTCCATTTGCTCCGATTTTGGGCCATTGTAATTTTCAGCCATTTGGCTTTGTTAATAAATTTTTTGTTGGAATTTGTACAACTTCAGAAGCTATTCTTATTGTACTTGTATTGTACCTCCTACGGGAGTTGAACTTGTTGTAATTCATCATACAAACCCTAAACAGAACAATGTAAAACTTGGGGTGAAAATCCAGCAATAAAAGAAAGCAAATAAAATTATAAAATATAAATTTATATTGCTCCCTAAAGAGAAGTCGACCCCATTTAATTTTCCTAGTGGGAAATCAGTATAAATAGGAGGCACCCCCTCATTATTCCACATAGCTACACAAGTGAAGTTCGTAGTTTTCTGGGAAACAAGTTCACACCTACTGAAGGAGAAGGTTGTTTTTGGGGTTTCTTTCTCTAGAAGATACTTCCATCTTTTTCTCTTTCTTCATTATACACTAATCTCAGAATTATTATCTTTAGACGAAGGTTGTTTGGTTTTCTCCCATTTGGGTTTCCCAGGATAAAAAAGCTTGTGTTATTGTTCTGTGTTGTGTCTATCTTCTAGTGATCATATTGATAAATGCAATTAAGATATACTGCTATAATATTAAGAAAATCTAACATGGTATCATAGCAGTGCTAGAAGAAGCCATTACCGGAACTCTATCGCAAACCTATTGAAACTAGGGTTTCATATTTAAAGGTCTTCACTCAACCTTTTAGCAGAAAAAGAGCCTTGGAAATTTCTCTCTAAGGAGGGTGCATCTTTTGGTGAAGATAGAATTCAATTCTGATAATTTTCAATTTTTGACCTAATTCTACAGTTGTAACAGAATTTAGGGTTTCATTTTTGACCTACTCCCTCACAGTTTTGGCTCGACTCTACCTCCTCTCAGCTTGCCTCTCTAGGGCGCATTTATATGTGTAGTTAGTTTTCCAAAACTCTAACCTTCAGTTTTGACCTAGTCTTTGTTAGGGTTTTAGATTCAAATCTCCATTCAAGATGATCAGTATGAAGGTTGAAGATTGTTTGGAAGGAGCTTCCAACTTCATCCCCTATAAGTCTATGGTTCTTCTTCTACTAGAATAAAATGATATATTACAATTTGTAAATGCAAAGGTCTTAGAACCAGAAGTCGAAGAAAACAAACGTCGCTGGAGGAAGAATGATGCCAAAGCAAGAAGGATTTTGGCAGACTCAATTAGAGACCACTTGGTTCCTCAGATCTCAGAAAATACGACAGGGCCCGGAATATGTTCAAAACATTATAGAAGTTATTCAAACACAGTAGCATCAATGTGACTCTCACATTGAGGAATAAACTGTCGAATATGAAGATGACGAAGTCTGAGAATATTGTGTCATACTTCATGAGGATCATCAAGCTCCGGGATAAGCCGAAGTATAGTGGAGACAATCTTGAAGAAAAGGATCTCGTTATGACCACCTTAAATGGTCTCCCACCATATTAGGAGTCTTTCATCCAAACTAAAAGTGGTCGAACCAAGTTTCCCAAATTTGATAAGCTATGGGAAGAATGCACTCGAGAAGAAACAATAATCGTAGCATGCCAAAAACTTCATGGAACTCAACCTAAGGAAAATCAAGCATCTGTATCTCATGCTAAGATAAGAGATCAAGTCCTCCCCCATATCAGAAGAAACAAGAGAAGAAGGATTTATCTTAGATACAGTGCTACATGTGCAAGAAATACGGTCATTATGCCAATAGTTGTCGAAGTTCAAACAAAAGGAAGCATGAAGTTTCAACTGATGATGTAGAAGAAGACCCTCCTCACAAGGAGCCAAGGAATGATGATCGTTTGGAGTTTTTGTAAGAAATGATATGAAGATCTAGACTATAATGATTGTCAAGCGAGCATATGAAGATCAGTGGACTCTGACAGTAGAATCCCACCCACAAAACTACAAAAGATAAGTATTTGATTTTACATGCTCTAGTAGATTAGATCTGGTTGTTTTTTAATATGCTTTACACATATCTGCATTTATAAATTCAGGTAGTTAACAAGTAGGCTCATGTAGTATTTGTTATACAGATGATTGTTTAAATAGTCTATCATGCTGCACAACACATCTAGGATGAAAACTCCTTTATAACATACTTGGAGCAGTACACAGTCTTAATGGTATGTTATAATGGAGACCATAAGCATCTGAATAATGGCCTTATGTATGTTGTGTCAAAGCATTGACTAAAAGGTTTCCTACATTATTTTTTTAATATATTGATTATGAAATATTGCTAACCATTTGATGGGATTTGACTTGTAGTGAATTCCATTATCTACAAGGACAAGTGATCCCATTGATATATAGATGGAATGAAAGCATAAAGCCTCTAGAAGCATGAATTATAACTCTCAAAACCAGAATGATCTCATGGAGATATTTGGTGATCAAAAGTGGAAGGATTCTATGAATGTCGGTCTATCTACTTCTTCAACAAGATTTACTCAACTGACTTCTGAGAGACAGAGGAAGTTATCCCTCAAAGACAAGTATTATGGTCTATTACATATGATAAAAAGATGACAACATTGACATCGCGATTCGAACAAAACAATTGAAGAATCTTTGATGAACCTGGTCATCACCAGAATGGATACTTAATTCGCATCCTTCCAGTATACATTTATGTTCCCAAGTTAGAACCTTCAGGCAAGAAGGGAACATTTGTGGGATACCGCAAGTCTTCAAAGGCTTATAGAATTCAAATCGGGATGTAAGATCGATTCAAATCGAATTTAGGCGGGATGTAACCTTTGAAGAAGAAATGGCTATCTGAAAAGGAAGAGGATCAGATATGGAGATCAATGACGATGAAGAGATGAGATCATCTCCCCCTCTAGACATTCAGAGGGAGTCTGAAGAAAGGAATGAACCCATCAGTCTCGTTGATCCAGTTGAGCCAGATGATGCTCCCACAGATATGGTCGTAAGTCGTAAAAGACCTAGATGGGCACAACAGATTTTGCAGAATACAGAGGAGCATGAAACTCCACATGGAGCAAATGGAAGCATTGAAAAATACAAGGCTAGATTTGTTTCCAAAGGGTTCTCTCGGAAAGAAGGAGTCAATTATGATGAGACATTTGCTCCTCTGGCTCGACACACTTCCATCAGATCGATCATTGCTATTGCTTTAGCTATGGGATGGAAGTTGCATCAGATGGATGTCAAGACAACCTTTCTCAATGGTATTATTGAGGAAGAAGTATATATTGAAAAACCATAAGGGTTTGTTGTCCATGGAAAGAAGTCTCATGTATGCAAGCTGAAAAAAAGGCTTTATATGGACTCAAGCAAGAAACCCATGCTTGGTATGGACGAATAGATGGAATCCGGGTGAGTCTGGGATTCACCAAGAGTGATGCAATCCCCATCCTCTACTACAAGGTTGTGAATGATGAGTCATTGATTTTGGTACTATATGTTGATGACCTGTTTCTCACTGGAAATGAGAAACTTATTGTATGGTGTAAGAAGAAACTCGCCTCTGAGTTCGAAATGAAGAATCTTGAATCGATGCATTAATTCTTGGGATTAGAAGTTTGGCAGAGGCAGAAGGATATTTTCCTACATCAATGAAAATACACCATAGATATACTGAAGAGATTCAGAATATTGGACTGCAAGTCCATAGCTACTCCGTTGGATACAAAATTGAAGAAGATGAGGGATTTTTCTTTAGATTCAAATTTGATTGATCCCACTATGTATCGCCAGCTGATTGGGTCCTTGATGCATCTGATAAACACCAGAACAGATATTTGTTTTGTTGTGAATTATCTCAATCAATTCATATGCGAACCGAGGCAGATTCACTGGATTGATACAAAACATGTGCTTAGATACTTACATGGCACTATGGGATATGGTCTACGATATGATTCAGCATGTGACTTGAAATTGCAAGGGTTTACAAATTCATATTGGGTTGGATGCACTTCTGATAGGAAAAGTACTTCAGGATGTTGTTTCAGTCTGGGTTTTGCAGTAATTTCTTGGTGCAGTTGGAATAAGAACTCAATAAATCTCAGTACTACAAAGACCGAGTATATGGATACTAGTTCAGCATCCCAAGAAGCAATTTGGATTCGTAAACTTCTTACATGATTGTTTGTCCAAATTCTAGAGCCAACTGTGATTTATTATGATAACCATAGTTGTGTGCAGATGTCAGTGAACCCAGTTTTTCACAACAAGTCAAAGCACATAGAAATTAGGTATCACTACATACATGATATGGTGCAGAAAGGTGCAGTCGAGCTATAGTATATTTCAACATATGACCAGATTGTAGATGTTCTCACCAAGCCTCTTCCTAGGGTGAAATTTGAATACTTCTGTGAAATACTTGGAGTAGAAGAGAACACATCCCTCCTTGAGAGGGAGAGATGACTGAGATACATTTATCATACTTTTTCCCAGGTACCTCTACTCATCCAGGTTCTTAGCCAAGTATCGGATAAATCCCATCGACAGATGAGATGGACAGGTAGTAGATGGTCGGGTTCACACATGTTCCTTTGCTCCTCTAGGTGCTCATCCAGGTATAGGATAAATCCCATCGACAGATGAGTCAGACAGGTAGCAGATGGTTGTGTGATTGCACAGGTACCTCTACTCATTCAGGTTCTCAACCAGGTATGGGAGTACCCCATTAGCAGATGAGATGAACATGTAGTTGATGGTTGTGCACATGTTCTCATCCAGGATCTCTATCCAAGCATGGAATTTTTCCATCGGTAGTAGAGACAGATAACTAGCAGAATATTTTTCTCTCAGACATCCGGATAGAGCAAATTCATAAGTACACTTCTTAAAGACAACCTTTAGTACGTTTAGAGATGATAGAGACAGTATAGATGTACAGATGAAACCAAGATGATCATGATGCTGATGAAGACCGAAGAATACCTTCCTTGTTGAGAGAGAGTATTGGAATTTTTACAACTTCATAAGCTATTCTTATTGTACTTGTATTGTACCTCCTACGGGAGTTGAACTTTTTTTAATTCATCATACAAACCCTAGAAAGAACAATGTAAACCTTGGGATGAAAAGTCACCAATAAAAGAAAGAAAATAAAATTATAAAATATAAATTTATATTGCTCCCCCGAGAGAAGTTGGCCCCAATTAATTTTCCTAGTGGAAAATCAATATAAATAGGAGGTGTCCCTCCTCATTATTCCACACAGCTACACAAGTGAATTTCACAGTTTTCTGGGAGAGAAGTTCACACCTATTGAAGGAGAAGATTGTTTTTTGGGTTTCTATCTCTGGAAGATACTTCCATCTTTTTCTCTTTCTTCATTGTAAACTATCTCAGAATTATTATCTCTAGACGAAGGTTGTTGGGTTTTCTAGGATAAAATTACTCGCGTTATTGTTATATGCTTTGTCTATCTTCTAGTGATCCTATTGATAAATGCAATTAAGATATACTGCTATAATATTAAGAAAATCTAACAATTGTTTGGAGGATATCTTGTGTCCTTTGGTGTTCTATGGTGATTTTCTTCCATGCTCAATAGATGCTCAAGTTTGGTAAGATTTACGGTACTTTTGTCATAGATTTTGTGAGTTTTCATTTTTGTAGTTAAAAAATTCATATATTTCTTGGTTGAAGTTTATGACTTCTTGGCTCGTTATATGAATCTCTCCTTTTTTAGTTATGTATAAAATATCTCTAAAGTTGCAAGTTGCTTAAATTATAGGGTGGGATTCATCAATTGGATGCCCAACTTCTTCAAACTTTGAAGAGAAAAGGACATTTTTCTTCATTTCCAATCCAAATTTCTGCATATTTATTTTATCACATTAGCACTTTAAATCTTGTTTAACTACTTATATTCTCAAATTTTTTGAAGCTAGTTGCTTGGTAAATTTTGTAGAAATTTTGTACATAATTTTTCACTAACACTCATAGTGCCCAGAGTGATTTTGGGATTTTTTTACCATTGTTTGTTTGTTGGCTTTTTGCAGGTTTGTGATAAAACAAGGGGAAACTCTACCAAATTTTGACCATAAAAGAGTGCAAAGGTTACTCTAAAGGAAGTACTTCAAAGTCATTTCCAAAAAGGGGTGAAACCCCGTTTTTCCTACCTCTTCACTCTCACATTTCTTGCTTAAATTTATTTTGTTGTAACAAGTCCAAGAGAGTCTTTTGGATTTGGTTCTTTTATTATTTTTCAAGTTATATTTGAAATTATTTTTCAGCTATCCTTTGCATGCAAAATAGGTTGGGCTTACCCACCCTTGCATTGCAATTGAAGAGGAGATAGAGTTTGTTACTTAGTTTTATTTTCAACATTTTTACTTTTATTGTTTTCCCCATCTCTTCCTTATGAAGAGGGTTGTGTGGCTAGGTTAAATATTTATTTACTTTTAGTTGTCATCTACTGCTTGAAAATGAAGTTGGGTTTTCCCACCCTTGTAAGCAAAAGAGGAAGAGCTAAGATTTAATTAATTTTCTTTAAGCATTTGTATTTTTGTTGTGCCCACACATTGTAGGTGAAGTGACTTTGTCATCCTTTCAATATTGTGTTGGCTAGTTTATTTTGTTAAAAGTTCAATTTATTGTTTCAATTCAAAGTTAATAAACTTTGCCCCATCTCTGCCCTGTATTCACTCCTCTTGTCAGTTTGTTCGATCTTCGTTGATAAGAAAGGGAAAAGATTTGTGTTGGCTATAATAATAGGCACTCAACATATATCTCATTAGAAACTGAGAAAATAAATATTGACCCATGGAGATAGAGGGGTAAAAGTTGTTGAGAGCCTCGTGGCACTTAGTGTCCTCCTGTTGAGCGCTCGACAATATTTGGGATTGATTTGTGAAGCTAGAAGGGAATCTTGTGTTCTCTTGTTGAGCACCCAACAATCTCCCTCAAATCAAAAGAGATAAGTGTTTGGGGTAGACGCATTAGCTAGTTTTTTTTTCTTCTTTCAACACACACTAATTCCCCTAAGCTAAAGTGAGACCTAGAATCAATTAAAATATGTAGGAAAACTTGCAAAACATCTTTATCACTTGAAAAATTTGCAAATCATTTCAGTTCAAGTCTTTTAGTTTTCTGAGCAAGTTATTTTCAAGTTCAAAATTTATTTCATTCAAGTTGAGTTAGTTTTAATAAGCAAGTTATTTCTTTAATTCTTGTAAGGATTGGGGAAGCATTTCCTTGCAATTTCTTTGTCTTATCTTGTGTAATTTATTGACAAGCATTATTTATTGTATTTTAAAATCTCAATAGATGAGGCAATGGAATTGTGAGATATAATTGTTACATTCTTTAACTTTGTTTTGATCACTTATAAATGGTTTGACTGTCATAAAATTATTCCATGTTGCATGAGTGGTTTTCATATAATTTGAGTTAAGTTTAATTGATTTATAACTCCTAAAACAAACCTTTGAAAACTTAATAAACATGAACTACCCCCCTTGAGCTTCGAGAGTTGGGTCTAAACGAAGGAGTTAGGACTAGATGTGACAGTTGGTCCTAAACTCATAGTTGCCCCTCAAGAACACACCTAGTGGTTGGGTGACTTTTCTGAGGCTAAGTGTGTTTTAGGTTGCAACAGGTTGCAAGACTTGATTTTCTTAAAGTCGGAAAAATTAAAACTTCTAAAATTCTTTTCCACATCCTGTCAAACATATGGCATGCAAGGTAGCTTTTATAAAAGAATTTCACAACTATCTATCTAAGTTTTTAAATAAGACCAATAATGAAAATGAATATTATGGACATAATTTCCTTCATAAACAAAAATTAAAATCAAAGAAAAAAAATGTATCAATCTTATTACATGCTTTCATTGTATACTTTTTCGTCTTTCAAGGAGAAATCTATACAATGAGGCAAAGAATATAAATGGAAAGA
Source organism: Pseudotsuga menziesii (assembly GCA_001517045.1). Classification (NCBI taxonomy): domain Eukaryota; kingdom Viridiplantae; phylum Streptophyta; class Pinopsida; order Pinales; family Pinaceae; genus Pseudotsuga; species Pseudotsuga menziesii. The sequence goes on along the minus strand of LPNX011120952.1, from coordinate 193,059 downwards.
TATAATATTTTTTGCTCAAGCAACATATTATTTTCCTTTAATTCATGCAAAAAAAAATTAATTCCACAGATGCCATACAAATTGTTGAATACCTAGAATCGAATTGATTTGCTTTCTCAAACAACTCAACTCGCCAACTCCAAAAGCCAATTAATTTTCTACCCAACCTTATCCAATGAGAACTTATCCCCTTGAAACCTCTAAATTATATGAGCTCACAAGCAGTATCCAAATGCAACAAGAGAGAGAGAGAGAGAGAGGGAGGGAGGGAGGGAGGGAGAGAGTTCACATGCAATCTTATGAAGATAATTTTTCTCTTCCTATCAAAACCACTCAAATCTAAATCGACCAACTAAGCTAACTTAAATATCTAATTAAAAAATTATATTCATTTCAACAACATTTAGTTTGTACTCTTTAGGCCTCCTGCATACCATGGGGATCCTATATTTATAGGCCTTGAGAGGAGTAGCAACTCACCCAAAATTAATTATTTTTTAAAATTTAATATATTATATATTATTCGTCACCCTTCCTTGAGGTGGCAATCTCCCTATTTTTTCATTTTAGTTAATTATTTAATTATACTAATATTCACCACCCTTATGTGTTATTTTTAAGTAATTTCATATTAATCATTATTCATAATGAAGTATTTTACCTTTTTATTAAAATAATATTAAAGTTAAAGTCCCTAAAAATGAGTAAATTTTGCAAGTAAATAAATTCAAGATTTAATCTAGGTGGGGTTGTTTGGTTGATTTATAGCCTTGAGTGATGTTTTTCTGATAGAAAATAGGGATTATACACCCCTATTATGCACCTCTCCAAACCTATTAGGAGTCCACGCCCTGACCTAATCCATAGATCCAAGACTTGATGCCTTGATCTTTCAATTATTTAGGACTCAATGTTGTAAACCTTTTATAGATCCAAGACTCCACATCTTGATCTTCCATGGATTCGGGACTCTGCTTCTTAACTTCCATGGTCTCTCATCTATTTTGCATTGAAACTTCACGCTTCACTCAAGGTACTAATTGTGAGCTCGTGTCCATTTGATGGTCTTGTTTCCCTAGACTTGCACAGAACATACCCTCATATATTAAGAGCATCAATTTAAAATCATAATGAATAAACTTAAATCACATTTTACCCAAATGTATACATGACCTCCCTGGTCATTTCATATCTAAGCATTGTTGATAATCAATGACTAATCTCCCTACTAGTCCGAATCAATGTAAGGTTAAGCATTCATAATCATGTAAATCATGTATCATAAATAATATCATAATCAACTGTCTATTCTACACAACCATGATCTTCCATATGTTACAACCACGTGACATTAACTAGATGTGGGAAAAAAAAATACACAAGGAAGGTTATTAATAAAAATTAATCTCATATACATAATTATACCTATAAGCAAACATAAGAAGAGATGGAACCATGTATATAATTATATGCATATAAATTAGTGTTCATCGGTCAAGTGACTCAATCAGTTCCATAACATATATGTATACCATACATAATCCATAAAAATTACCCTCTTCGGGTGTCATGAAACTATACTAGATAAAATGAGACACTGCATACTCCCCCTCTTGGGATAAAATTGGCATGAAGTTTAATTAGAGACAAAAAAAACTCTAGAAACAGTATTTGTGTCTTTCTATGTAACATAACTAAGACTGTATAGGTCCTACTAGACCTTTACTTGGTTCAACATGCAATATATAAGCTACCAAGTGCGATGATCCAATATATATCAAGCTTGAATTTTAAATGAGCATGTTTAATACTATAATAAAACCACAATCCATTTCAAACCACTCAACCATCTAAATTTCCTTGACAATCACAAGGTATCAAGTAACAATGGACTATGTAAACACTCAGCTATCACGACTTGTGTCAAGCATACTTACTATGGCAACCAAGAATAAAATGGAAAACTTAATATATATAATAAGGTTACCAACAAACACTTCAATAGGAAATTGAAGTCCTTATCATACAAACGATAGTTATAATATAACAATAGCTCATATAATTAAGCTTTGTAATCATACATGCATGGCCACACAATTAAATTCTATGTTCACATTGTTAAAGAAATGTAACTTCGAAAGATATTTTATTATATTTGTATTATATTATTATTCATCCTTCGGGATATCTCCTTCATGTAATTGGTCATGTAAAATTCTTGATGTAAAACCTTCGTTGTAAGTCAGGTCAATAATACCCACAAGAATATTATATAAATGTTATTTTGAGTCTCCCCGGGTAAGTCAGCCTTGTTTAGAGCAACTAGCCGACCTAGTTAAGTCAAAAGGTCACTCACTTAATGAGTATAAATAGGATAGGTGCTCCCCTCATTTAAACACATCACTCACTCAAGCAAATGCGCAAGGGAGAGAGTGAAGGAGTCTACTAGAGAGAGGAAATCGCTAGTCGTGTTCTTGGGGTTGTTCATTGTACTTGGTTGAATTCTATATTGAGAAAGTTTTGTTAGGTTTTCTCCCCTTAGAGGTTCCCAAGATAAATATTTGTGTTATTTTTGTGCTATGATACTTTTGTTTCTTTTGATGATCTTATTGCTTATGGTATAACCATTACAACTCTAACATGGTATCAGAGCCATCCTGAAAGAAGTCATTGTGCAACTGCTAGTGATGAAAGTCGTAGATTAGGACTCCATGTTTTCTATCTTTCCATTCATAGATTAAGCTCGACTTTTGCATCATTGAAATCACCGTACAAGGTCGCATCTTTCTGTGGAGGAAGATCCCAGTTTTATGTTTTTTTAGTTTTGACCTAAAAACTACTGGGGTCAAGAACGAGGGCTCCACACTTTATGACATTTTTCCACCAATGTATTTCGACCCATACATTCTCCAAGTCACCCTAGGAGGGTGTATCTTTTTGTGGAGGCAGAATTTATATCCAAGGATTTTATTTTTGACCCCCTCTCTATTGTTGGGGGAAAACTAGGGCATCAGGTTTTCTACAGTTATATCCATGTATTTTTGAAAAAGAGTATACTGGTCAACTCACCTTGAGGAGGCACATATATCTCTCCAATCATATTTGCAAGTTTCCATAGTTGAAAATTTAGGGTTTCTCTGTCAAACCTTGGTCACCTTACAAGCAGATTCCAAAAATCAAGTAAAGTCAACATCTGATTGTGACTTTATTCTTTGGAAAGATGAACTTCAAAGTTGAGGATAGATTAGAAAGGGCCATAAAGTTCAATACTTGGAAGGACATGTTACTCTACATCATGGAAGAAAATGAGATAGAATATCACATCATCAATGACTGTATAGGATCTAAATCAAAGTCGAAAAGGCCAAGTATAAGAAGGATGCAAGGAAATCCAAAATAATATTAATGGATTCAGTAAAAGATCACTTAATTCCACATATTGCTCAATTAGGGTCATTCAATAATATGTTTGACCAACTAGTAATATTGTTCGAAAGAAATAATACTAGAATAAAACTAGCCTTGAGAAATCACTTCGAGAAGTTGGTATGTATGATTCAAACTTAGCTAAATCGTATATTATGAAGGTCTCTAAATTAAGAGACCAACTTGCAACCATTGATGATCGAGTAGATGATAAATAACTTGTCGCAATAGCTCTTAATGGTCTTCCCTCTTCTTGGGAACCATTTATTCAGGGACTATGTGCATGGAAGAAACCACCCAAGCTTGATAAGTTGTGGGATCTTTGTGTAGAAGAAGAAATTGGGTTAAATCAATAAACAAATCTCAAAAGAATCGACATGAAGAGGATCAAGCCCTTGCTACCCATACAAAAAGAGAAAAAGGAGAAGGTTCAAGAAAAGGAACTCATATAGAAGACAAAGTTCAGCTACAGATCGAGAGTCAAAGAAGAAGAAGGATTTTTCACACATCCAGCGCTTCAGATGTAATAAATTTGGTCACTTTGTAGTCAATTTTACACAGAAAAAGAGGCAACATGAATTAGCAGCTTATGTTGATTAAGAGCCTCCACCAAAAAGGTCATCATTAGAAGAATATGAAGAATATGTGCTTTGAATAATCTATTGTAATGGGCCATTATCCCTGGTATGGGAGCCCAAAAGACTTGATAAAATTATTATTCAATTTTTTGTGTATCCAAGTCAAAGGGAGGAAACCTCAAGCAAGCAAGATTGAGAGGGAGGTAACCCTACAAAAACATATAGGATAAGTGTTTTTGTTTTATTTGAGTTATTAGAATGTTTAGATGATATTTTTTTGCAAATGTGATTTATGGTAGTATGCATGATACTAATCATGCATTTGAATTTAACATGTAGGAAATATCGTGTGATGAAGACTCACAAAGCAAGATTGAATAAGACTTCAAAATTTGCTACAAGGTTGAAGACAAGAAATCTAATCATCGTACTTTTCACTTGATTGTATTATTTCTCACTAAAGACAAGAAACATATTGCAGAAGATGTTCTAGTTTCAGAAAATTGTCAGATGGACTTGACATCATGATGGCCTCCGTGACAAATGGAGCAATGTGTTCCAAGAGATGAAGAGTGATGATGCACATCAAAAAAAAATTCCTCGAGAGTGCCATTATGAATTGGCCATGGGTGAGTGTCCCATATACCCAACTGTCATGTCCCCAATTAAATATTTTCCAAATAAGACTACTTGCAAATAATGTTCCACCAACCTACTAGTTCCCTAGGTTGAGATAGAGACATAAAGTTTGTAATAAGGGGATATGGGACCCAAAAGGACTTTATTTTACCATATTCACTTTTAAATGAGTCACATAAATGATAAATGGTAATAAAATAAGGTGGGATGGGTTCATGAAGACACTTGGAAGCTTGTGGATCCTTTGGATGACTAGATTCCCCACACACTTGGCATGATCTTCATCCAAAATCGAACACATGGGTAATGTAACATTATTGGAGGGTGATGTGGTGTCAAATAAAATATAATGAGCCAAGGAATTCGAAATTGTAAATGAGAGTAACTCCCATGGAAGAGGAAGAGACTAGAAGACAATGTGTTCCACTTGGAAGGAGATTCCATGCACTCTATAACAACAAATGATGAAAGATTCTATGAAAAGTATGACAAATTCAGACTTGATTGTAGACATATGAAAAATATGACATGAAAGGGCTAAAAATAGCCACCAAGAGGTCGTATTTTGGATTTAGAGGCATCCATTTGAATTGGGGAAAGAGTTGGAGCATGAAGAGGAAGACAAGTGTCATGAGAGTTAATAAACCACTAAAATGAGTTGGAAGAATTCCATTGAGGGAAATTTGACCTTAGGAGGAATAATGAATTTAATAAAATGATTTCTTTAGGAATTATAATGGCTTTTGATCATTTTTCAATTGGCCTTTGGAATTTTGGAGAGCTTTTGCTTGTCCATTGCACGGTGACTGTTCACTCTCCCTGCTTGTGAACCAATTTCGAGGGAGTTGGATTCCTTTACAAGTTTGTTGATGGAGAATCCATTTAGACCTATCATTGGAGATTAATGAATGTGTTTTATTTGCAGTTTGAAGGTCTATACAGTCAAATTCTCATATATATACCTATTCTCTCATTCCTTCTTCTCCATTCCCCCACACTCTCATGTTGATAGCGTTCCTGTTGAAGTGGTGCTTGCACTTTGATGAGGATATTTGATGACCAATATTGGTTATATGATGTATGGATCTGTAATATCATGTCCATATTCTCTGTAAGTCTAAATATTATAAATAATTGTATGAAAGGCTTGCATTCCCCATGCTCTTGAATAACTAGTTTTCGTGGATTTGGATTCAATCCTGAAGTAGTTTTATATCATATTTGTATGAGGTATGTTCTTTGAGTTTGATGATGTTGTGAAAGAAATATATTATTTTTTACTCTATAATTTCATGTCCCTAGCAACTCCATGATATTAAATCACTAGTTTTTATGTATTTGACTCCCATACTGAATGAGTTGTATACCAGAATTGTATGAATGGATTTATCTGGTGTTTAATACTGATGGGGAATAAATTTGTATTTTTTAAATGTTCTATATATTTCACATCCTGATCTGAACCTTTAACTCTACCTTTCATATGTCAAAATCGAGCTAGTTATGCCATTTCCCCATAAGCAATTTCCATGAAAGTGGTCATGCGAATGTTACAATTTATAATCAGTTTACATAGATAATACCCATGATTAATTACATCCCCTTATGTATTATATTCATCCCCATAATTTGTTCTTAAATTTTGGAGGTTCGCACTGCATTTGGAGAGCCCAAAATGTCATCTACCCTTGGAGGTTTTAACATCGGTTTCCTAGTGTTTTTGTCCTTCTTTTTCTATGGTAAAAAGAAAGTTTCAGAATCAATTGGAAAGTGTATGAGAATTAATATTATGAATTATTATTTCGTAATACCCCTTAATCTCTTCCATACAAAATTTGAAGTCATTTGGATGCATTTGGGTCAACTTGGGTTTCACTAGTCTAAAGCTAGAAATTGGCCAAAGTTATGCAAACTTTAGTAACATGTAAATATGAATTTATGATTATATCATTGAGTGTATTAGGTTTTTAATTATGTTTTAAATCCCATAGTATCCCTCCATAATAATTTTGTAAAGTTTTGGTGGTGTTTGGAACCAAACCAAGAAGGACTAGTCAGCCACATTTTCCTAGTAAATTTGCATTGTTTCTCCTTAACCCCCAAACAATTTTGCAAAGGTCTAAAGTCATATAAAAAGTGTCCATAACCCAATTTGGGATGTTTTAATACTCACCATACCATTTTCTTTCAAATTCAGGACCATTTGGTGAAATTTGGAACCCTCTAGAGTCATGACTAGTTAAGCTCGAATTTTGCCGCAATTTGTAATTTTCTCCAAAACTCCAAAAATTGGACATTACATCAACCATGCTGAATTGGTTCTTGTCTGATGAGTGTTTACAAGATGGTATTGACACTTCTAGTACTCTACGATTGGGTACAGTGATCTCCTCCTGTGACGGGATGATGAGATTAGCCTTTAATTACTAACTAGGACATCCTACGACGGGATGGTAAGACTCTCTAGGACATCCTATGATAGGATAGAGGGAGCTCTCAAGATGTAAGAAGGGCAGTGTAGAGGTGGGAAGAGATCCTCTCATCCTGTGATAGGATGATGAGTTTATTTCTTACTTGCAAACGAGATGGGACACCCTGCGACGGGGTGATTATTTAAGAAATCCAGTGACAGGATAGAGAGAGATCTTGAAATGGAAGAAGGACAATATCTATTTCATCTGTCATTCAATGGTGTAATCTCCCATCCTACGAGGATGGATAGTCCCTAAGGGCTCACTTATCACTCAATTTTCAATGAATTAATAGATATTGGCTGTGCAATCATCACCTATGCAAGCTCAGAGAATAATTGGATGATGATGATGACGTTGATGCAAATATTGATGATGATGATGATGCAGACACCCTTGGATGATGATGATTATAATAATGATGTATTTGATAATGGTGATGTCCCAAAGTTACAAAAACTTCTTATTATGAATATATTCATGAGATGCCATAATTCAATGGCCTGAGTACTAAGTCGTAGCAGCAGTAATGATGAGATCTAGTGATGATGTCCAATGACGAGATCCAGTGATGATGCTCCAAATGATGATAATGATGTTCTAGTAGTCATTTGTTGATGTTGATGATGATTCTCATGCTAATGATGATGATGATTTCCCATGCTTATGCTAGTGATGATGTTATAGATATATGATGTTGTTTTGGTTCCAAAACTTCCTATGATATAGAGATTCACCAGTCAGTTGTACAGTTGTTGTTGATGTTGTAGAATACATTTATTGTTAAGAGGGAGTGTTAAAGAAATGTAAATTCAGAAGATATTCTATTGTATTTTTATTATATTATTATTCCTCCTTCGGGAGATTTCCTTTTTGTAATTGCTCATGTAAAATTATTGAGGTAAAACCTTTGTTGTAATTCATGTCAATAGTACTCACAATAATATTGTATAAATGTTATTTTGAGTCTCCCTAGGTAAGTCAACCCTATTTAGAGCAACAGGTCGACCTTTTTAAGTGAAAAGGTCACTCACTTGATGAGTATAAATAGGTTAGGCGCTCTCCTCATTTAGACACGTCACTCACTCAAGAAAATGCGCAAGAGAGAGAGTGGAGGATCCTAGTGGAGAGAGGAAATTACTAGTCTTGTTCGTGGAGTTGTTCATTGTACTTGGTTGAATTCTATATTGAGGAATTTTTGTTGGGTTTTCTCCCCCAAGAGGGTTTCCCGGTGTTAGTACCATTTCTGGGCTAAGTAATTAGTAAGGGATTTGGCCTATAAATGAAGGGATAAGCTCTAAAAATCTCCTTATCATATGGCCTTGATAAATATTAATGAGGTTCCACACCAAATGGACGGCATGGATGTATTGCAGAGAAGATCAAAGGCCAAAAAACCATTTTCTCCAAGGAAATATCAGGAGCGAAAAGGTGAAAAAAGAAAGCTTCAGCTATGAAAAGTGATAAAACCCGACTTCCACTTTCCGTAGTCCAAGATCTACGGTCGAAAAGAGTTTCCTCCATAGATCAAAGGTCAAGAGGAAGGGCGGAAGCAGAAAAGGAAAAATGTTTGGTTAAGAAAGTTGGAATCCTGATTTGTACTTTCTACAGTCCGAGATCCGACTACTCAGAGCGCTTCCACCAAAGATGAACGGCCCAGAAAAGAACAAAAGAGCAGAGATCAGAAAGCGGAAAACATAAGTTTTGGTCGTGAAAAGTTGAAAGTCCGCTTTTCACTAAAGGAAGAAACGGAAAGGTGGAAGCAGAAATGTAAGGTTTTTGGTCGCAAAAATGTCAAAAGTCCACTTTCCGCAATCCGCTAAAGGCGGAAGCGAAAACACCAATATTTTGGTTACGAAAGAGAGAAAGTTCGCTTTCCGCTAAAAGCAGAAGCAGAAAAGGCTGAAATTTAGTCGTGAAAAGGTGAAGATCTACTTTCTACGATCTGCAAGGTTGACGGTCTAGAAGGTTTCTACAGACGATCAACATTCCAAAAGGAGGGAAAATATCAAAAAGTGGAAATATGAAGTTTTAGATATAAAAAGTCGAAATCCCGCCTTCCATTTTATGTGGCCCACATCTTTACATCAGATCAACGGCTAAGAATGAATCTTGTTGAGATAAATGGTGTAGAAAATGGGAACATGCGCATAGGATAAATAAATGTCCCGATATGAGGAACTTGATAGGCCCCGCAGCGTTCAACGCCCTAGATTACCCTTGATATCAAATCAATGGTGGGGATTGATTCCGCTTATCTAACTTGCATGAAGAAAATAGTTGTCCAGATCTGTGAAATTGCTTAAAGGGTTGCATGTTTCAACGGTCAAGATATATGGTGGAGTAATATCAACAGTGGAGGTGAATTCCGCTGATCTAACATGCTCGTGGAAACTAACTTTTCAAATTCATGGAATTGCTTAAAGGTTGGCATGTTTTGATGAAGGATATCTAATCAAGGATGGATCTACGACGGAGGTTGATTTTGTTGATTCAACAGACGAGGATAAACAAACTTTTGAAATTAGTGAAATTGTGTACAAGTTGCAGTTCTTGACGTCCAACATCACCGCCCAATCCAGATCTATGGTGGGTGTGCATTTCACAGCTGAAACATGCACGAGATATGAAATAGTTCGAGGTTGCGAAATCTTGTATACCCCCACACTTTGAACAATTCAGATTTCTCATAGATCAATATCTATGGATGACATTTACTTCTTATGGGAAAGAAGCAAGGAAGATTGAAGTTGTTGCAGGCCGTTGGGGAGGTTCTGACTGTCATTTTCAACAAGCAAGCCTAAGTCTCTGCTGTCACATTTTCCTAATTGATCCACCATGCGTGTTCTAGCGTGATTTCCCATTTTGTTTTTGTGATCATGGCTAATATTCCAGATAAGCTTTTGTTAGGATTTTGATTTCCATGACTGTAACTAATTTTGGCTCTGTTTCAAGGTTGGTCTTGGGAGCCTATGATACTATAAATATCCCCTCAATAGAGGAAGACAAGTTTGGAACCCGTGAGGTTCAGGGTTATGTATTTTGAGATTTGCACTTAATAATGAAATTGCAAAGCTGAATGTGGGATCGTTGGTGCAATGATTCATGTGTATGTCATAGTTACAGTCTGTAATTTTCTTTCTTTATGTGCATGTCTTCCTGTTAATCTTGCAATTATGTTTTCTTTCTTATCTGGAATGGGTGTGTAATAGCTGAGAATTCATACAAGTTATGCTTTGACTATTGTTTTAAGTTATCCAACAATCCTTCCAACCAAATTTAATGCAGAATTCATCATTTCAGTGCTCGATGTTAATGGATTGTCATTCTTTCTTCTTTATCACCATACCAACAACAATTTGACTGTAATTGAATGCTACCTTTCCTTTGTAGAATTTCACCTGCAAACAGTTATGTGATTCATGAATATTTGTGACTCCATAGCCCAATGGATGCTAGCATTGTTTCAACCACCCACACATATGAATTTTATTTTGTTTGTGTATATGGCCCTGATTAAAATTTGTGAGAGATCCCTCTCTAGAACGGAAGAGGTCGGATTCCTTTCTTAAAGTGGTCATGTTGTTACCTTGGGATTTACCCTCCACAACCTAGGGTGCAATTCTGAGTGCTAACACCCAGGATAAATCTTTGTGTTATTTTTGTGCTGTTGTACTTGTCTTTATTTTAGTGATCCTATTGCTTATGGTATAACCATTAAACATATAACACACATAGGTATGACCCTAGGATTTGATTTCTCATTGATATAAAATGCCTGACTACAAAATAAAGAGCTTGGAATTCAACATATCCATACACAATCTTGACACTTGACTAGCAATGGTTCATAAGGTATGTAACTATATTATAAACTATTTGGCATTGTCCTTCATAAACATGTTTATATTGTAGAATTGTTAACTAACCTACATAACTTCTTAATAGCTTATATTTGCATCCACATCTCTAAATTGCAGCAAGAGTGGAATATACAATGGATCAATTTTATACATGTACATAGCAATGACTTAACTAAGTAGACAAGTCTACCATAAATTTTAAATAATAATAAAAAGTGTTGGCAACAAGAACATAATTTAAGCATTAAAATGGCATGTATAAATCATTGAAGTATCCATCATTGTGATGGTTAACATGCTTTTAGTAATAGAATTTTACTCCTGATGATTTGAATAGATTTATTGGCATTACCATCCACACTTGTTGAATTTTTAGCAATGCAATGATCATACAAAAGGTGCATATTAACATTTGCAACCACCCAATGGGAAGAATCAATAATTATACACATGCCAAGTACCACAATTTTATCATCAATATAGATTGGCCGTAAGAGTAGGGCCACAATTCCACCAACACACGCAAAAAAATTACACAATTAGACATTCAAGCTTGAATACCTATATCAATCACAAATCTTGCATATAACACTTCAAAAGGAATGGATATCTAAAATCCATACCTACAACAAAGTACGCTTGGAGGTATCCCTCTCAAATATTTTGTCCAATGCAATATATGAGATAAACGCATGCAAACTATGAGAACTTTGAGAAGTTTGCATAATTAACATGGTGAATCCAAACATATATACAAAATAAATGATGCATTTCACTAGGTTAACAAAAGAAATAATAAGAATAATAATGAAAATTTACTCAAATATGTGTATTATTTTTTCACTATATATTGTATACAAAAATGCATCTTGGAAAAGGCAAACATAATATGATCCTAGACCAAATATTTGAACTCTTTTGCCTTCATTAAATCATCTAAGTACTAAAGGACTATCCATTGTTTGTTGGGAATTCAAAAGAGGCCAACAAAATGGTTTACAAATAAATGCTAAATTCCAGATGAAAGACGAATACCATTCCATCTCTACCCAAGGCCATGATTCTTTGGCATAAAGGCCTCACACAATGTTGCATTGTATAGTTGAGGCTTTATATTCTCCTAAGTCCAAATTTAGTAATAGAGAGAGTTCAAATATGAAACACCTCTTTTAAAGGTGAACTAGTCGCTGAGTCAATTGTCCAAGAGAAAATTTGTAGAAAGACATTCATTAGAGGGGAAACTTCTAACACATTAAGTTTTTTTTTCAAATGAGTTGGACAACCAGCTAGCAGAATAAGAGGAATTTCATAGTAGGAAATCCAAAATAACAAAAGAATAGCTCTAAAAACAAATACAAACATCAAGTAAATCCCTAATCCATTTGAAGTCAACCCCAACTTGATTTTTACCAAGGAATACTAGAAAAATAACTAAATAAGGTTTGGCCTCAAGAAAAAAAATTATGGCCATAACATTGCAAGCATAAGCAAACCTAAACTTTCTTTAGAGATAATGTGTGTTGGAGTTCACCAATGTAAGCCACATATAACAAACCAATAAGATCAAGTTTTGTTCATGTTCAATATCTAAACCACAAATTTATTTTGTGTTTTAGGAAACTAGATCAAAGCTTACCTCAGTTTGAGCTAAGGAAATAACAACCAACACAATGCATGCAACTAATAGCAACCATGGCATTAGAATACTTAATCATTTTCAAAAAAAAATTACAAGCATTCAAAATTCTATATAATCATCTTAGTTTCTTTAATCATGCAATAGTACTAATTCATAAAAAATGAGATCTCACTCTTCAATTTGTCTTTCACAGAATATCACAAGCACACATTCTTATTAATCAAGAAGAACTTGAAATAAATTTTCTATTAAGCTCGTGTATATTATCTAAGCTCAAATGGAACTAAGTTCCATCCACAGAAGAGATTTTAACTCTAAACATACTATTCTTTTAATCCTCACAAGTCAACTAAGTTTCAAGAAATCCATGTATCAAGTTCATATATAATATGAATTGTTCAACTTTGACACCTGCTGTGACAATAGTTTAGAGAATTACATGGATTCAATATTCATAATTTAGCTAACTACAATTCAACTCATTTTAAATGGTGGTTTCCCCCTAGTATTAGAATTCACGCAAGTGATCTAGATTGCATATCAAGATCTCATTAAGAGAATTCTATTGCTAGATAAAGATAGAAAAGTGTGAAAAAAATATAAAGCAGACACAAGAGAAAAGATTATTAAGTGGATAAAATTCCATTACATTAATGAATATTGATATGAGTACAATATTAATACACTCTCAAGAGATAAAATTGAATCCCAAAGAGGAAATTTGAATAGAGCATAAAGCAGGCTTACTAAAATATGAAAACCCCCCAAAGGTGACAAAAAACACTTTCTAAACCTGCCAAAGAGGTCACGAATTAGCTAAAGCAAGTGGGTTAGCTAATGAGTGATGAAAAACCTTTCTAATCATGGAAACTTGAGATAAAATCATGGAGGATGGGTTGGCCACAAAAGAGGATAGTGCCATATGACTAGCTTTATCTTAATCCAATGAAAAGATGAAAAAGCAGGACAAAAGCTGTCTAAAGCAAGAATGTGCCCTTACTAAAATGGAAAGTCAATAAAGCAGCAGTATCGTATCCATAATCTTATCTAGGTTCTCCCCATAGGATTATGATGGCAAATGGTGGTCAAATATGACAAAAGATGGACAACTACCTAGTTTACACCTAGGAAATTAATAAAAAATGACTAATGAACTATATCCCAAGTATAAAGTGGGTTTTGAATATTCCAACACACCCCCTTAAGCTTGGATTTATGTGAGGAAAAAAAATGATTAGGTCCCAAGAAACAAAGGCTTATGGTCACCCCATTATTATCTATCCATGTAAACTGAGGAAACAGGGAAAACCTCATGGGAAAAACCCTTCCTAAAAAATGGACATGTGAACACCAAAACTTTAATACTATTCCAAACTCAAGTAAGTGTGATCTTGATCAGATGTTTGGAGGAATATTCTTCTTGGGAAGAAGGTGAATCCACTCTATTGGATGAGGAACATAAACAGTTGCAGGATGGATACTAGGACCATGTAAAACAACTGAGATCCACTGATAGTAGAGCGAATGGAGATGCTCTTTGTCGGGAAAAATATATGATGTTTAAATCGACAATTAATTGTCAATCCAGGATTTGCAAGCTTTGAGGTGTTGACATTGTATGTGCAGGGTTGAAGGTTAGCATAATCTATGCACTTAAATGTAATAAACAAAACAAAAAATTGAGATAGCTCAACAACTAAAGAAGAAGCCTCTTATGGAGTGGCCATATCTCACGATTTATATAATGCCCCATATTTTGACATTTGGTATTTAAACTCTAATATGAATTAACTCAACATTTTAATTGATTATTATCTGTTTGACTCTGTTACATTCATTAAAACTATTATTTTACGAACATATGGACTCCCTAGATATGTGGAAAGTAAATGGAACTTATCATTTTGTTTTATAAATGTTGATGAATATGTTCTGTTATTTGAACATGCAATTGAATATGGGATATTTATATGTGAATGTCAGTTGAGGTGTACTCTGAGATAGAACAAGGAGAGTATATGTTTCAAAGATACTTACATGATTATATTAAACATTATTTTAGTTACGTGGATTAACACTTGAAAGAGTTGAGTATGTTTATAATAATAATAATATATTTTTAAGGTCACCGCCAAGCAAGACACCAATTGGTGTATGAGACCCCCTTGTTTGTGGGACAAGAGACCCCCTCTGTGCAATGATTTAACTGCTAAAGTCTACAAAGGTGTGCATACCCTACCCCACTTTGGATTTGAACCCGTGACCTCCTAGAAGGAAACACATCCTCTTAACCATGAGATTTATGTGAGTGGTGAACTAACCCACATGTTGATTGGCTATAGGATAGACATATTCTTATAGTGCAAAGGGGCACAAGATGTCTTGGACATGAGGAGGATAAAAATATTATATCAATTTTCATGTTGTTTAATTTTGAATATCAATATCTCTATGACTTGTGGGTGGGTGTGAGTTTTGACAGGAACTACGACTTGCTCAAAGTGGTTCTTCAATGACGACACCCATTAGAACAGTGATGGCAGAGTAGAGTCGATGTAGGGTGTTGTCCCCAGTACTATTAGGGGGTTGGAGGCATTTCCCACCGTTTATCCCCCAAAACCTAGAGTCGTGGGAGGAATGTGCTAAGCACACTCCCCTAGACTTGTGATGACAACTAGTGGGTGCCTGTTGGGGAAGCTTAGTCGATTTGTAGGAATCGACACTTCCACTTATGGGTTCTATATGTGGTTAGGTCGGTGTAGCCGACGCCATAGTATATTATAGCAGAGGATGGGATGGTGAAGTCAGGAGATGGAAGTAGTGGTGATTAGAAAGTTTGAGTATTGATGGGGATGGATGGGACCAATGAATGATTGGATGGTGTTCTTCATTGATAAAAACCATTATGATTATATGATTGATGCTTCATTATGCTTATGTAATTGAGTTTTGTTACTTTTGTATGAATGAGAAATGATGCATTGATTATGTTGGTATTTTGTATGTTGTTTGCAATCGTATAATAATGATGAATTAAGGAATTAAAAGTGATTACTAGTACCCATGCTTAAGATGCGTGTGCTAGTCACATATACGTCAATTTGTGAGTAAATTATTATGATTGGTTGATGGATGAATTATTGTAGTATTACTGTATGTATTGAAAGTATAAATAAATGTTATATATATATATGGTAGTATGAGTTTGATGACTTGCTTATTATAGTTTAGATTTAAATAAACTATTTGGATTATTGAATAATATACATAATTATGTACATATATAATGACATATATCATAATATAATATTGTATATGGAAATATCTTATTTTCCTTATGTATGAGAGGATAATGTGAATAAATGAATAGGTAGGATTGCATAAATTTTAGAAAAGAGTTGTCATAGTTGCATTTAAGATGGTAGCATGACAAATGAGACTTTGCAGCCATTGTTATTAATATTTTATTTAGTAAATCAAATTGTTATTTATCTGAGAAATAAACTTATTAAGTGAGAATATTATTGTAATGGAATTTATTGATGGATAAAGAGGGGGATGAGAACTTTTGGGTTATAAATAGGAGACTTGAGGTTGGAAAAGGGATGTTCTTTTCTTGAAGATATTTGGTGAGAGTTTTGGAAGGAATTGGGAAATTTTGGGATATTATGAGGATGAGAAGTTTGGAAGTGTTGGAAGAGTTTTAGAGCTCTTGGAAGAATATACATAGCTTACTCGTGCATCATTGTTTTGTTCTCTTGGGGGATCTCAAGCATGGAGGGCCAAGAGGCAAGGTGAATGGCTCTTGGGGCTAGGGAATCGGATAGACCCTAGTTGGCTGGGAGGTAAAACCATGGTCCCGCTTTGGGAAATGAAGATTGGAGAAACTTAAGGAGAAAGTGGAATCTTGCTTCAATTTTGGACTTCTTCACCATTTTTATATTGAGGTGGTTCTCTTGTTATTTTAAAATTACTTATAAATTTGTTGCAAATTTGTTAGATGCTATTCTATAATTTGTTATATGCTCATACACAATGTTTGCATGATGTTAATATTGTTGTGATTACATGATTTCCCGATATTCATGCTTTGTGAATAAGTAACGGAATATTAGTATTTATGAAAGGATTTGTTAATGAAGTGAACACCCTATTGAGTGTTACAAGTTAGGTCATTAATCTATCCATCGATGAGAGTGCAAAAGTTGAATTTAAAGTACAGAAAATCAATTATAAAAATGAAAAATACAAAAATCACACTAAATTACAAAATTCAAACTAGCTTTAAAAACTAATTACAAATTATTTACAAGTTACAAACTAATTCGCAATTACAAACTAAATCAACTAACAACTATAAATTCTATAAACTATAAAACTTATTCTAATTTATAAATTACTTACTTTACATAACATATAATTGAAAACAAAATCAAATAAAGCACTAAAACGTTAAATTAAATTCTATATAAAAAAAATTAAATTAAACTACAAAACTTTTCAAAATACAAACCAAATATTACAAACTAACTCATATAAATTACAAACTAAGATTGTAAATTAACAAACTGATAGAAGTTTCAACTAAAGAAATTACAGATTAAAGAAATGAACTAAATTACAAACTAAAGTGCAACTACAAATCAAACTATAACTTAAATTACAAGCTACAATTTAATTTACAAGCTGCAAATTATAACTAAATTACAATTACTATCTAAATAAAAATTATAAACTCAATTACCAACTAAATTAAAATTTTAAAAAAAAAATTATTTAAATCAATGCACATGGACGTTAAGCATCATCTTCATGTGGAGTTTCACACAAGGTATGTGGAGTAAAGCTACAGGAGAAACTTTCACATGAATACATTCAACGTACTGGTTAATGCATACAGGCAAAACATGTTTGAAGGAGCTATTACGCTATGTATCCAAGGACGAAAATCGTAGGATCAAACCTCAAAGTAAACGTTGATCATTGAAGTGAATGGATATTACAGTAAGTAAATGTCAAAATCCTAAAAGAAAAACACATAGGAGTATTATTAGTCCCTGCCCCAGGCATAGCAGGGACTCTTGTAATCGCCTTGCCGTCAATTTTATTACTTTTGCACGCAAAACAAAAACAAAAATACAACATTTTTCCTAAGTTTGTACTGAATCAATTCACTGCCGTTTTCTCCACCAATCAACATCATTCACTGTTTTTTTAACGCCGCTTTTTCTACCAATCAAGAAAATTGGCCTCCCTCTGTCANTCAGAATAATATTAAATGACAAATTTTAATAATAATTAAAGTGCTCCATTTTAAAGATTGTTATTAAAAAGGTTGCTTTATTTTTGGATGGTTACGACGTGAGCCTAGATCCTTCTTTTTGCACGCAAAACAAAAACAAAAATACAACATTTTTCCTAAGTTTGTACTGAATCAATTCACTGCCGTTTTCTCCACCAATCAACATCATTCACTGTTTTTTTAACGCCGCTTTTTCTACCAATCAAGAAAATTGGCCTCCCTCTCCACCAATCAGCGACTTAGACTTCTTATTTGGCCTTTTTTCGAGGCAGGCGAGTTTTCACAAGCAACATGTCCTAAGTTTGTCCTAAGTTTTCTGGTTGTCTTGTTACAATTAAACTAATGCTATGAGATTGTTTGACATTAGTTTCAAACATCTAATGTTTGCTTCATCAAACTTGGTTCATGCTCCCACTACCTCGTTCTTGCTGCTGGTGAAAGATCTCTGTACTGAACTATGTTGCTGCTGTCAATATGCATGTTGGACGCATGTTGGACGTCTGGTGTCGGTTTGTATATGTGTTGTCGAGCCATCAGAAATCTTGTGAATTCGACCACCTTGGTTATTGCCACACCTTCGCTGTTTTAAGTGGTGGTGGAGACGAACAAACCTGGCAACAGGGAGTCGAATATCTCTGCACAATCTGCTTACGCAGAAGCATCTACTTCTTACCCTCCAGGTCACGAAGTTATGCAAGTTCGCTTATGATGGCATTGTTTGTTTTTAAAAATGTTTTAAAGTTATCTATTTAACTTATTACATTCACTTGCAGGTATGGCGATCAGAGAAAGAGGGCGTCGGCTTAATAGGTAAGTTGGGGGGGCNGTCACGAAGTTATGCAAGTTCGCTTATGATGGCATTGTTTGTTTTTAAAAATGTTTTAAAGTTATCTATTTAACTTATTACATTCACTTGCAGGTATGGCAATCAGAGAAAGAGGGCGTCGGCTTAATAGGTAAGTTGGGGGGCCAGTGGTTCAGTTATTGTGGTAACAAATGGACCTAAACTTCGATAGTATTGAGCCGTTATGGAGAACAGAATTACGGCTAAGGGTTTAATTTGTCAAACCATTCGACTCCTGCACTTGGTAAATTCCAGTTATTTAATAACTTTATAGGTCTTGAATACTACCAGTATGTTTTTAAGTTTTGGAGCTCTGAATACTACCAGTATGTTTTTAAAACCCTANCATTCGACTCCTGCACTTGGTAAATTCCAGTTATTTAATAACTTTATAGGTCTTGAATACTACCAGTATGTTTTTAAGTTTTGGAGCTCTGAATACTACCAGTATGTTTTTAAGTTTTGGAGCTCTAAGTGATATTTGTGAAAGATTTTGCAGTAGTTTTTCTTTTCAGAGTTTGTAGACGAAAAACCCTAAACGCTATACTAGGGATTTTAAATACTTTTATGCAATCTTCTGTGTAATATTATTTCTCTTTATCCTCAACAAGATTCGTAAATAGCCATGGAATTCTTCCTGAGTTTTGTAATTTGATTTGGAAGGGTACGATTTAATAACTGATATCATTCGGCCTTTGTGTTGTTTGGTCTTTGTTCTACAATTTTGGTTTAGTTTAAAAATATTTATCTCCGGTTAGTCTCTTTTATGATTCTGTTAAAATGTGGTAGACTGTGACATAGCTTGGTTTTTCAAACGGCTTGAGCGACATTAGATAAGGCTTAGCAAGATGCCTCTGTAATTTCAGTATTGTGACTAATACCAAGAACTTCTTTTTGTTATGTTAGATAGCATCTATCTATTAGCTATCTATCTATTTCTATGTGGCTTGGCAGGTCATAATACTTCTTAGCTCATATTCGGGCAGTTACAGAATAATTTCACAAGCCTGGCCATGGAGCCTAAGAGATTGCGCGAGTAGCCCCATTGAGNTTCTATGTGGCTTGGCAGGTCATAATACTTCTTAGCTCATATTCGGGCAGTTACAGAATAATTTCACAAGCCTGGCCATGGAGCCTAAGAGATTGCGCGGGTAGCCCCATTGAGCCTAAGAGCCTAATATTTCTATGTGGCTTGGCAGGTCATAATACTTCTTAGCTCATACACAAGCCTGGCCATGGAGCCTAAGAGATTGCGCGGGTAGCCCAATTGAGCCTAAGAGCCTAAGAGCGTGTAGCCTAAAGCGTGGGCTTTACCATTGAAAAATAGCAGGGACGACTAAGAGCCTAAGAGCGTGTAGCCTAAAGCGTGGGATTTACCATTGAAAAATAGCAGGGACGACTAAGAGCCTAAGAGCGTGTAGCCTAAAGCGTGGGATTTACCATTGAAAAATAGCAAGGATGAACGAANTAGCCTAAAGCGTGGGCTTTACCATTGAAAAATAGC
Organism: Pseudotsuga menziesii; assembly: GCA_001517045.1. Classification (NCBI taxonomy): domain Eukaryota; kingdom Viridiplantae; phylum Streptophyta; class Pinopsida; order Pinales; family Pinaceae; genus Pseudotsuga; species Pseudotsuga menziesii. The sequence continues at coordinate 172,793 of LPNX011120952.1, read as the reverse complement.
AGGGACGACTAAGAGCCTAAGAGCGTGTAGCCTAAAGCGTGGGATTTACCATTGAAAAATAGCAGGGATGAACGAACCCATGGACGGCAGATCGACGGAACCACTGATGGAACCGATTGGTAAATGTGTGCACTCACATCTTCTGCATGCTCATTATCTGATTGTTTGGTCATGCAAGATTCAGAAACAAATAATTGCATAGAACCTTTCCCCCCTACAGAATATTAGTTGAATTCATCTACTATGACAATAATGCTTCTATAAATTAGTTAGAACAATCATGGAGTCTGATTTCACTTCACTTTATAGGATTTGTTCAGTTCTAATGATAAACAATGTGGTCGTGCATCTTCTCTAATTGATAATAAGCCAACAGAGAACCTAGATCGTAGATGGTAAGCCAGCAGAGAACCTAGAGGGTGGATAGTGCTCACTGTCTAACTTACCAGAATTGATGAAAATCCTTTCACATGGGGATCACCCAAGAAGAATGCATGCCCAGCAGTTGCAGACATGGCTATCCGAATGGACGAATTTGGTGGCCAAGCTCCCATGAAAAAATCTACAACACGTGCAAGTGCAAAAAAAAGACACCTGCAAAAATCTACAACACGTGCAAGTGCAAAAAAGAGAGGTCAGTTTGTTTTTTTATGTCATATGGTTTACAAATCTACAACACCTGCAAAAATCTACAACATATGCAAGTACATAAAAAAAATGGTCTGTGTGTTTTTTTTATGTGTCATATGGTTTACAGTGCAATGGCCTTAGTACCAGAATTCATGGGCATTACCGGCATGCGTCAATGGTTTAACATAAATGCAATGGCCTTAGTACCAGAATTCATGGGCATTACCGNTCAGAATAATATTAAATGACAAATTTTAATAATAATTAAAGTGCTCCATTTTAAAGATTGTTATTAAAAAGGTTGCTTTATTTTTGGATGGTTACGACGTAAGCCTAGATCCTTCTTTTTGGAAAATTCAGCTCTTTTATATTAGTTGTTTCTTACAGTGCGCAATTCTATATTCATTACTTTATATCTTTTTAATAGTGTCCTTCATGTGGGAAAATTCAGCTCTTTTATATTTATATTCATTGTTTATTATAGGGCCAGATTTTATATTCACTGTCTTTTAAAGTGCCCGATTTTTTATTTTTGACATATGGATATCTATTACATTTTGTTCGCAAGATTGGAGCTTGTTGGATTGTGATAACAATGGAGTTTGGTGTGATATGAGTCTCCGCACAATTAAAGTGCAGCGCAATTCAGAAAATCTTTGGCACCTCCCACCGCCATCTCCCCCGTTGTCTTTCGTTTTTTCTGACCTCCAGAAATCCCTCGCCACATATTATCTCCAACCATAGCATCTGCGCATATGTCTAACCCCAATATCTGGACCAACAAGTATATATTTTTACATTATTCATACAGGTGCCATAATTCACATCAAACATGTTGTTAGTTGCGACGAGCAATTTGAAAAAAAAATTGCCTTCCATTTTCATATTTGAACATAAAATTTGAATTGATTTGAAGATAAAGAGGAAGAAATCTTACCTTCAAAACCCAGTCTGTCATAACATTTGTTTCCTGCCTATATATATTCAGCAGTTCACAGTATTTACTTCACCTCCACCATTTGCCATTAAAAAAAGTAATAACTAAACTCAAAACTACATCGGTTTCGAAGTCGTTATCTTCATGAAAAAATCAATGTCGGTATCTGGTTGCAGCCCTAATTGTTATATAAATCTGAGTTACAAAAATCGAATAACAATAATGAATTACTACACTGTTCGACCTATTAAAAAGAATATGATCAAGTTTACATGTCACGATGGTTTAAGCTATATTATATATTTTATATCCTGGGATGATGGCAAAACATCACTCCACCTTTACCACTCCAATTGTCCTCTCGTGACATTTATCTAAACAAAAGAAATACCAATGACGTGGTCGGAGCCTATGGAGGGTTCTAAGTTTTAAATCTAATCGAGTTGTTATAACCCGTCGAACAAGTAGAAGTCGATACCATTTTTTCTATATGCACATTATATAAACTGTCAGATACCATTATTCAAAATATACAATTTATATATTGTCAAACAGTACACGCTAATACCATTAATCATAAAAAAAATGGTTTGGATAAATCAATGCAAATAACAAAAGCCTAAACTGACGCGTATCCAAATCAGTTTCCAAACAGAAAATCAGGTATTCACTGCAAGAGATAAAGATCTGAAGCTAGGGTAAAACTCGGGCTCGAAGTTACAGATCTCAAGCACAACTAAGTGTCGATTTCCCACTTCAGAGGCTCTGGAAAAATTATATTTAATCAACTACCAAAATAATCCCAATCGCATGCACTCTGAATTTCTCTTAAAATAAATAATACCAAAATAATGTGTATAAGAGTTTACAGACGCGTTGTTTCTTCGACTCTTTCCTGTGCATAATCAGTGAAGAAACTATAAGTCGTCTAGTGCCTATGTACTGCATGAAAGTGAAGTACATACCTAAGAAAATAAGGGGAAAATGTCCTTAAAAAAGAGTTTTATAGCAACTTAAGATGCCAGTCGCTATGTTAAACTTTTCTCAAGCTGACCTGATAGAGAGTTCGCTTCTGCACATAATAACCTGCCCTATTGCTCTGTTCAGTGAAAGCTTTTAGGCAAGTGCCAGGAGCAAAGTCGTCTTTCCGGAGGCAGGGGAACCTGATCGACTATTTGGTAGGGCGCTACAACCCAACCTAATGCAAAATCCCATTGCATTTTGCTTAACTGAAATATTACATTATACTCAATTCCTTAAGGCAGGGACTTGCTGCCTTTAGCAGCTCTCCTTGTTGCATTTGTTCTAGATTCAAACTGTATGAACAATCAAATGAAACCCGTGGTAAATTCAAATGATTGAAACCCGTGGTAAATTCAAAGAGCTTTCAATTGAAGGACAAAGAAGATTTAAATTCATGGTCTTGATCAAATGAAACCCGTGGTAAATTCAAAGAGCTTTCAATTGAAGGACAAAAAAGATTTAAATTCATGGTCTTAGTTATCTCATGAGAGCATTGACTAATGAGAACCTGCACTAAATGATCAATTCAAACTATGAAAAATATTTTTTTTAAATGAAATTGCAAAGGAACGAAAAAAACATGATCCAATGGATGGCCAGCCAGAGGATTCCACAGACATAAACGAACTGTACAAGAAGTTGATCTCTGAAAACCAACTCTGTATTGACTAGAGAAGTTGAGTTACAAATATTAAATTGAGCGAGCACATAGATCTGTGGACCAACACACAACTTACAAGATAGATCATACAATTTTTCTTAGAAATTGAAGAATGAAATAGTGCAAAAATGGCTTGCAACTGTGAATGATTTCATTAATCAAAAGTAATTAGATAATTAATTACAATGAAGTACAATGGCTAAACAGCTTCATGCAATTCGAATCCATGTGAAGAAATTGGAATTGGTTTGACTCTACGTCACTGTATGGTTAACTGACCTTGTCTAAATCATTATTGGAGTTCAAAATTCAAACTCAAGTGTCTAATTCAGTGTTAAGTAGTCTAACTGACTGAGGTAGGTGAGTAAATGTGCCTCACCTACATGCAGCCATGCAAACCTAGCGCTAACTAAGTAGAACTAAATGTAACAGACTAGAACTAAATGTAACTGACTCCTAACTGAGCTTGACTAGTCACCAACTGAACTCAACTAATGGAGGTTGGTGTCGGCACCCCTAGTGGCTCCTAATTTGTAGGGATTGATCTAGGAGGCTCCTAAACTGATGCATGCAAGTGAAATCAATGGCAGTTGGCCTCAATTAGTGTACCCCACACTTTAGTAACTGGTACATGTGCCCCAATTAGGCCAAGCGGACCCAATGGTGCTAGTGACTAAATATAGACTGAAAGGACTCATAATCTAGACATAATTGACCAAATTAGACAAAAGAGGATTATAATCCTAACAACAAAATGAGCAGATTTTTTCCAAGCGCTGCTCCCCAAACCTGAGGTTGAATTTATACATGAGAAAGATAGTAGAAAGGATAAAATAAAATCCCTAAATTCATGAGTTGTTAAAACCAATTTCTAAATTTGAAAAATCGACCACCACAAAATCTGGACAAAACCATCCGATTAGACAAGTATTTATCCTAATATGTTCAGAAATTATGCAAATTGTCCACAGTTAAGAGGAAATGACCATATTTAGGAAGTGAGCTTTGAATCGTTTGACCATATCCGTCATAGATTTATAGATTGCTCAGAAATTGATCTTGAATTTTGCTTTCTGAAATGATGATGAGAATGTCGAATTAAGTGTCGGGCGGTGCTGGAATGAATGGAATTTGTTGGGCTGGCATTTAATTCGATTCATATCACCTAACAAGGCTTGATCATTTAATTCAAGGTTGATCCGAGATGGAATATTAAATGGTAACGACGACTACATTCTCCTACCATCGATGCAAAGTCTTTAACGCTTTCTCCTTTTGACAGATTGATGTTGAATACATTTTACCTACATAAAAAAAATAATACACTTATTAAAATATTCCATATGCACGTTTCATGTTGATGTTTCTAAGTAGGTGGTATGTATTAAAGTTGATGGGTGAAGTTCCATGCTAGCACTTTATAAACATTAAACAATTATTCGTATTCATTAAAAGTTTCCATGATTCACATTTAAATGATAACAATTTTGACTATTTTCACATTTAAAATAAATTTTAATAAAAAGAATTGGTATGTATAGTTTTAAGGTAAGATAATGATTATTTTAATATTTTACTTTTTTAACCATTTATTTGTTTAAATTTAAAACAATGTAAATTAGTGAATCAAAGCTTATGTTAATCCATTATTTGGATTTGCACATGCACATATTATGAGACCAACAAGAACTAAAAGACAAAGGTAAGTCAGAAAATCGATAAGAAGCATGCTCCAATACATTATCAAGCTTAGTGTATAACTTAATACCAGAAGAAGTGTCGAAACAAGTACTGGAAAGCCAAACGTAAATTCTAGAATTTGTGCAATATTGGACAATATTTCAAAGCATAGAAATTGCTAGCTCAAGGATTAATTGATCATCGTCAAAATTGTATTTAATACATAAAAAAAATAAAGATTTAGACACCTTTTACGTTTATAAGACCAATAAAATAATGTAAAAGACAATTGTTTTAAAGATATATGTACTAAATTGTGGGTGAATGAGCTATGGAATTAATGAAATAAATTTATGAAAAGAATAATTTTTAGAGCCCATCATCCTCCCCAGACTGAAGATATGGCATGTCCTAGGGCCATCAATAAATTGAGATTGGCTTGTATTGTTTTATGCTAACACATTGGATTATCAACAACAGTCGGCAAGCAATTCTAAGAAGCCATTATTATTATTATAAAGAAAACTAGACATTTTTTAGAAAAATAAGGATGAACCCTAAGTGATAAGAATGACCAAAATACTTATAGATCTCAGAAATATCTCATACATGCTCACTAAGACCATATAAATTATTTAGGGAATTTTCCTTGTGTTCCTGGATAGAAAACAAGTCACCCCTAATTCATTTTTCAAAGACTTAATGTCATCCAAGGAATATGGATAAAGTTCACATTTAAGTTCGTTAAATTTCTATAGTTACGGGCCCCACTTCTAGGATAGTAATATCCTAGATATATTTTGAATTAGATAACATGGTCTAATTTCAACTTTGCAACTATTCTCTAATGACAAATAAATTGGCTTAACCATGTATATATGCACTCAAGGTCTTTTTTTTATTGATCCATATGCATAGCAATATGTTTACTATGTCTCTTTTACCTGGCATTGCCTCGCTGCCAATGAGCTTGTTCGATACCTTGGCGGGTTTACCTTAGTACCATACAAGTATAGTCCCCCTGTCAGTGATCCTATTCAGTACCCCGACGGGTTTACTTGTATTTACCAAACTTCCTTATTTACTATTTTACTCGACATGAACCCGTTGCCAGCAGGCCTGTTCAGTACCTCGGCGGGTTTGCCTCGTAACTATATAATTTTTACAAAATATATTAAAGTATGTGGAATTCGGTTTGTTGAGCACGTAAATCAATTAAATTTAACCCATGAAGAACATTATTATAATAGCCTAAAATTATATTTCATGCCAAAATAGAATGACCTAAAGTTGTCCTCTAGTCCCTAGGTCTATCATCTTCACATAAAAGTTTAATAGTGTTCCTCCATATGTATAAATGTCACTTATTCTCATGCTACTACTTAATAAAGATGCTTAAATAACAAGCTTTGATGATGAGTCTATGACTTACAAGTGACCAATAGGTATTAGATAGACTTTAAAGTTATGGTAAATTCCCATGATATTTAAAGTTAACCTTGAACAAATGTTATAATGAATAGTCAATGATAGTCAGAAAAATGCATGTGTAAGGATAAATAAGGACTTTTAAATTGTTTTGGTTTAGCCATTAGCATTATCTTCTTCGTAGTTCCTTTTATTGAAAAATAAGACAAAAAATGAAGTTGCATTAATCGTTAAGCTAAACATGCAACTTTTTATTTATATACATATTTTCCTATCCTAAAAAAGAAAGAAAATAGATGTATTCAAATATATAAGCTCCTCCAATGTAACCAAGTTCGAAGTAAGATGAAAAATATACCTTTATTCACATATGAGAAGGTCATTGCAGTGATAACTTGAGTATGGAGCACCATCCAACTTACTTGTTTCTGCATCAAAAGATTTCGAATGAAGGATGGTATTGTGGCCTCGTTACCTCTTCGAACCAGTGTTCGATGTAATCATGATACTCACTTTCCTTCCTCGTGGCATGCATGTTCTCTTCTTTTGAATGTTAAATTTCTTGAGTACATGAAGGATCTGTTGATATATATGTGGAGAACTCTTCAATTTCAGGTTGCTCTCCATCGAATGTAGTCTCCAAGTTTCAAAATTCCTTGGTAGATTATAAAGGAGAGTCTTTTTGTATCTCATGGGGATGTGGTTCTTCTACTATTTATGGCGAGGTAGATAAATTATTAACTTTTATCAAGATGTGTTTTTCTTGAGAAGAAGAAATCTAGATCCCAGCTGCTGCTATGATTTGAGAGAGTTTTCTCAAAATGATGGTCACCTCTGAATCCATTTTGTCGATTTACAGATCCTAATTAAAAAAAAACACGTGGATTAGTATCTAGGTTTCTTACAACACCCAAATAGATGCAATCAAAGATGCAATCATCTTCAATTCCCACTATAAATAAATTGTGAATGGAGAAAGAAGAGGAACTACTTTTGAATCCATGTAGAAGTTGTAGATACATGTAACATAGAAAAACACTAAAAAAAAACTTTGGGAATCTGATTAGAATCACTCTAAGCTTCTTTGCACAACAAGATTGCGCTCTGATACCATATTAGAGTGTTGATAGCCTAATCTCTGATATCTTGTTCTCTAATACCATATTAGAATTCACAAAGGTGATCTAGATTGCATATCAAGATCTCGCTAAGAGAATTCTACTGCTACAGAAAGATAGAAGAATTGTGAATAAAATATTAGGCAGACACAAGAGAAAAGATGATCAAGTGGATAAAATTCCATTGCATTAATGAATATTGATCTAAGTACAATATTAATACACTCTCAAGAGACAAAATTGAATCCCAAAGAGGAAATTCGAATAGAGGATAAACCAAGCTTACTAAAATATGAAAACCCCCAAAGGTGACAAAAAACACTTTGCAAACTTGTCAAAGATGTCACGAATTAGCTAAAGCAAGTGGGTTATCTAATGAGTGATGGAAAATCTTTCTAATCATGGAAACTGAAGAGAAAATCATGGAGGATGGGTTGGCCACAAAAGAGGACAATTTCCCTATGACTAGCTTTATCCTAATCCAGTGAAAAGATGAAAAAGCAGGACAAAAGCAATATAAAGTAGGAATGCGCCCTTACTAAACTGGACAGTCAATAAAGCAGCAAAATATTATCCAAAATCTTATCTAGGTGTTCCCCATAGGTTATTGGTGGCAATCGGTAGTCAAATGTGACAAGAGATGGCTAACTATCTAGTCTACACCTAAGAAATTAATAAAAAATGACTAATGAATTATATCCTAAGTATAAAGTGGGTTTTGAATATTTCAAAACATAGGTGTAAACCAATTAATGAGAGGGTGCATTATCAAGGCACTCCTTGTGATGTTGTAGGTTTGAACCTCGTCTAACCTTATGTGTTATGCATAGGGCAGCATTGATACAACTAGGGGCATAGTGGTAGCAAACCGGAATCGACCTATGTCACACAAGTACGAGCCCGACCCTAATTGTCGATTCCCCTAGTTACAAGAAAATGTTAAAATGATGGTCTATAGAACCAATGAAATTTCCAAGGCTAGTCTAGCTTTCCTTGACACAACTATATGAAATATCCTTTAAATGTGTTAGAAAAAAATTCTTTTTAATCCAACATGAAAGATAGATCATCAACTCATCGCAATTTTTTTATAATTTCAAGCATTTCAAAATCAACTTAGTTTTACATCAATCAAGCACACACACAAAAATATAGGAGTATAAATAAGTAGCTCTTATTAATTACCCTGTCTCAATGATGAAACTATTACAACCAATTCATGTCACCCTATGGTATTCACTATCCAAATCCTAGTTTTCTTCATTTGTAAATAAAGTAAATACTCCATTTAGATCTTAAACAAAGTCATGCTATGAATATTTATTCCAGTTGATGTCAAGTACATGCAATCAAATTTTATTTTAATCATGTCCACAAGGTTTCATCAAAATAATTTCTTCATTATATGAAGAATTACTTAACTCGTGGGTATATGGAAGTATGGATTCCACACCCATACTTCCATACAAAACACGACCTTCAAATTTTCCTTAAAATGGTTTCCACAATCATTCACACATACAAATCATATAAGCCTCTGCTTTACTAAATGGGGCATAACACAACCTAGTATTTAAGTAATTTCAAGTTGTCTGACGAAAAACATGAATCCAAAATGAATAATTGACAAGCACACAAACTCAAATCAGAGAAATCATAGGGGTTCAATTCTTAATCATTAATGATGCAAGGGCATCCTGCTCTCCATCCAAGTACAAGTCCAAAATTTGGATCATACCTAGAAGGGGTCTTCATTTTTCTGAATGAATGGTTCTTTAATGTAATATTGTAAATATGTTTGATTTACAAGTGTTCTTCTAAATAGGTGATGAGTCATGTAGGTGAGTCATTAAATGAGTCATGTAACTAAGCCCATGTCAAATGGTATCATTCGATAAGGGTAAAGGCTCTCATGAGCTAGTCATTGAGATAGAGTTGATTATGTTGCTAAAATTAGATTCCGATTACTATGAATTAGGAGTTTGTTTGAGTGTATTGAGGATCCGAACCAGAATTGGTTCATAAATCCGATTGTATATATGTATGTGAACCTACGAGGCATAGAGACGGCTAGAGGAGGCCAGAAGTAGAAAAATGTATCCAAACAATGTAAATATGGCTAAAAGGTAGCCAAACAATGTAAATCTAGCTAAGAGTGTGGCCAAACAGTGTGAAATTAGGACAAGGGAACTGATTGGAGTTGTATCAGGTCTATGAAGATCAAAACGTAGATTCTTGATCATATAAATGTACAGATTTCTTATATTGAGTAAAGGAAAGCCTATTTCAGCATATCTCTGTGTAAATGCAATTCTTTTTGAGTATATGAATATATGAATTGAATGATTAATGATCTGTGTTAATGGTTGATAGATATATGTATGGTTTCTTGCGTAACTGATATGTTTTATATGTACACCCTTTAGATCGATGCCTGTATGAGAAAATTTATAGATTTGTGTGAAGGATGGAGCTATAGAAGCTATGGACAGATCCAACGAAGAATATCAAGTCCGGAAGATTGGAGAAAGAACATTCAATTCATTCGACAGAGATTGGATGATCCAAATTAAAGGAGAAAATATGGATCGACGATAGGGAAATAGATCACGAGGTAAACGTGCATGGGAGATAAGTGATCTGCAAAGTAAAATGAAGTTCTGCACTTAATTAGAGATCAACATCCAAGAAGCATTCTGCAAGAGATCGACGATTCTCAAGAATTGCGGAAAGAGACTTGCGGGAGGAAATTTGTGAAAGCCCATTTTTGGAAAAAGTGGGAAGCTAGATCCGCAATCCGCAATTTGCAGTCTAATTGAGGAAAGGACCGATGTGGCCACATGATTACAAAAGTCAGTTTTTGAAATATTGGGAATTGCATATCCGTAACCCGCAATCCATAATTGCGGAAAGAATCTTGTGGAAAGGTTCTTGCAGAAAGGCAATTATGGAAGGAAAGAGAATTGCGGAGAAGTTGTTGTGGAAACTCAATTGCAGAAATTGAGCAGTGGAAAGCTAGTTTGCAGAAAGATAGCCTATGAAACAGAAGTTACGGAATTAAACTTGCGTAAATAGAGTTGCAGACCGAGTTGTTTGAGGATGATTCAAACACGCAGAAGAAATATTTGGCCGAGAAGCCAAATTTAGAAGTTCTCTAAATGTAGAGAAAACTAAATATTAGGGAAAGCAATTGGGATATGGTGTTTTGGGTTCCCTTCTGCATCATGTGGTACTAGAGCTGATATATCAGTGCATTATTCTAATATGTTTCTATGAGTACTCATGTTGATACCATCAAGTGGTATCAGAGCAAAGAAAAAGAATTTTGCGTGAAGATTGTCAGAGCTCAGATCAAAGCCAAGAGATAAATCAAATTCTAATTTTCAATTTATGTTAATGTTGAAGACTAACAATTTTGTTGAGAGGGTTGGTCAGGTGAGAGTATTCAGAATTGATTCAAAGCAAGAATTGCAGATAGGGGAATTTTTTCATCCAACTATACAAGTGGAAAATTCTTAAAGGTATGGAGTGATTGATGTTTTGATTTAACTCTAGTTATAAGAATTTGTTTGAAACAAACAGGAAAAGTTTGATAGCAGCTATGACATCTAGAGGATATATATCAAGGATAATTGTATTCTTGAGGAAGAGTTTGTGAACTCTTGGAGAAAAGAGAAAGCAGTGGTAGAACCTAAAGAGCCAACAGAGGTTGGACAATAAAAGGAACAAGTTGAATGTTCTCAGAGGAGAAGTGGATCTGTATAAGCCAAGAGGAGCAAAGAAAGTTGCTCAAAAGGTTCTAGAGGAGAAGAACCAGAGATACCAAAATAACAAGCTCAAGAAGAGATAGCTTGTTGAGGTATAGTAGCAGGTATGAATACCTGTTGAGAGGAGGCTTGGGAGCAGTCTAGACTCCACAAGTGAACAAGATGAAGTTCACAGAAGAAAAGAAGATGAATATGATGACTACTGAAATTCATTGCAAAGGTTCAAAGACAATCCACAACAGAAGAAAATATTTCAAGGTAGAATACATAAACAGGATGAATCAAGAGGAGTATGACAGAGAATTAACTGACATAGGATTGCAACTTATTCGTTTGGAGATGCTTCTACAGAAAGAGAACCATAGGTATGGTTGGATCATGAAAAAGAAGAAGGTAAGATGGAATTCACTACAGCTGAAGCTACAGAAAAGGATGTCTATCATATTAGAGGAAGAACTCAGGATAGCTGAGTCTGAGATAGATGTTTTGATGTGTGAACTTGAGCAGGGTCATTTGCTTGGAGAAGATGTGAGTGAGGATGATAAGGAGAGACTAATTGAAAGTCTCATAGATTCTCTAAAAAATACAGATAAACCTATGGAGGAGATGACTGTGAATCCAAATGATACCAAGTGGTCTTATGCTTTTTAGACTGATGATTTGTTTGTGATTACAGGTTTTGTTGCAGATAATAGGTAGTCTTTAGAATCTATCTTAAATTTTGATGAAGTCAAATATGATGAATAAGGTCTCTCAAATGAGGAAAGGTCTGAAGTATTTCATTAAAAGGAACTCATTGATGAGTTTCTTGATGAAGGAACACAGCCAATTGGAGCTGATCTGAAGATGAAGGAAGAAATGTACAAAGACATTTATATAGGGCAGTATCATAATTACATTCTAATGAAGGAAAAAGTTGAACAGTCACCTTGGACTGTCATGAAATTTGAAGGAAAAGAAGATGTGTTTTCCAAAAGCATGACAATAGAATATAATTATGTTGTATTAAGAGATGAGATGGTATCCTATGAAGATTGTATGCATCTTGTAGCTCAGACTGCTGCAGAAATAGATTATGGTGAAAGTTTGATGTAATGTTCAGATAGGGAGGATGCCAAAGAAAATATCAACAAGGACTTTAGAGTCTCATATTTTTAAAACTGATTATTGGTGTGTGTTTGCAGGTATTGAAAAAAGTGAAGACAGACAGAGGAAGAAATATTTCATCACAAAGGCAAAGACCATATTGTCTCAAAAGGGTGATAAATACCTAGAAGAACTTGTTGTTGTAGACTTGGCTAATGAACACAAAAAGAAACTTTATAACCTCACAAAGTATGATAAAGAGTTAGAAATGTTGGAAGATTGGTTGATCAATCCAAGGATTGATAAAGATAAGTGCTTAATGCTTGATTGCAGTAGTGTAAAAGAGAAGATAGAAGGTCGAAACACTGAATTGTCTTGTAAGCTAGTAGATGGAAACATAGAGCCAAAGGAGCAACAAAATTGTTAGAACATACAAGTGTACCAGCCAAAGGATAGACTGGACATGGACATTGAAGAACTAAGGATGTTGATGGTGGAGGTGTCTCGGAGAAGGAATGAAGAAAGAATGGATATTTACATCAGCAAAGAAAAGAAACAAAACAACAGCAGAAGACAGATGACAAAAGAATATTGCAAAAGCAAGGCTAGTAGAGCATTGGAACAAAAATATGGAAGCCAAGAGAATTACAGTGAGTAAGAAGACAACAGAACAGCCATGGAGAAAATGGAAAGCTTCAACACAAAGTTTGGAATCCAGACATACTAAAGATGGAATATTATGACCAGGAGGTCATATTTCTTTCTTTTTGGGGAGTCTGATGCAGGAGAATCTTGCTCTCCATCCAAGTGCAAGTCCAATATTTGGACCAGACCCTAAAAGGTGTCTTCATTTTTCTGAATGAATGGTTCTTTAATGTAATATTGTAAATATGTTTGATTTACAAGTGTTCTTCTAGATAGGTGATGAGTCACTAAGTGAGTGATTAGCCATGTAGGTGAGTCATTAAATGAGTCATGTGACTAAGATCATGTCAAATGGTAGCATTCTATAAGGGTCAAGTCTCTCATGAGCAAGTCATTTAGATAGGGTTGATTATGTTGCTAAAATTAGGTTTCAATTACTATGAATTAGGAGTGTGTTTGAGTGTATTGAGGATCTGAACCAGAATTGGTTCATGAATCCAATTGTATATATGTATGTGAGCCTATGAGGCATAGAGATAGACAGAGGAGGTCAGAAGTAGAAAAAGGTAGCCAAACAATGTAAATCTGGCTAAGAGTGTCCAAACAGTGTGAAATTAGGCCAAGGACATTGATTGGAGTTGTATCAGGTCTATGAAGATCATAACATAGATTTTGGATCATGTAAATGTATAGATTTATTTTAATGAGTAAAGGAAAGCCTATTTTGGCATATCTCTATGTAAATGCAATTCTTTCTAAGTATATGAATATATGAATTGAATGATTGATAATCTCTATTAATGGTTGATAGATCTATGTATGGTTGCTTGCATAACTGATATGTTTGTTGTGTAAACCCTTGGATCGATGCATGTATGAGAAAATTTGTAGATTTGTGTGAAGGATGAAACTATAGAAGCTATGGACAGATCCAACAAAGAATATCAAGTCCAGAAGAAGGTAGATCGAGTTGATTGATCAATCTTCTGATCAATCAACGCAAGATTGCAGAGAGTGCATTCAATTCATTCGACAGAGATTGGACGATCCATATTGAAGGAGAAAAGATGGATCGACGATAGGGAATGAGATCACGAGGTGAACATGCATGGGAGATAAGTGATCCACAAAGTAAAATGAAGTTCCACACTTGATCAGAGATCAATAGCTGGGAAACATTTCGCAAGAGATCGACGATTCTCAGGAATTGCGGAAAGAGACTTGCGGAAGGAAATTTGCGGAAGCCCATTTTTGGGAAAAGTGGGAAGATAGATATGCAACCCGCAATCTGCAATCTAATTATGGAAAGGACCGTTGCAGTCGCATGATTACAGAAGTCGGTTTTTGGAAAATTGGGAATTGTATACCTGCAACCCGCTATCTGCAATTGCGAAAGAATATTACAAAAAGGTTCTCACGGAAAGGAAATTGCGGAAGGAAAGAGAATTGTGGAGAAGTTGTTGCGAAAACTCAATTGCGGAAATTGAGAAGTGGAAAGCTAGTTTGCGGAAAGATAGCCTACGGAATAGAAGTTGCGGTATTAAACTTGCGGAAACAAAGTTGCGAACTGAGTTGGTTGAGGATGATTCAAACACGCAGAAGAAATATTTCGCCGAGAAGCCAAATTTAGAAGTTTTCTAAATGTAGAGCAAACTAAATCTTGGGGAAAGAAGTTGGGATATGGTGTATTTGGGGTTCCCTTCTACATCAATTAAGAAGGTATTCACAAATCATATTTTAACTCTTTAATTTAATGTCATGCATTACTTGTGAACTTATATTCACAGTTAAAAGTGGCATACATCAAGATAACTTACATTAATTTCCATCTAGCATAGATAATTAAAGAGTTAAAAAATAACATAACGAATCAATCATCACATTAACTGCATCTCGACCTCACACTTCATACACATGACCAATGCACACATACTAATTCATCATACCATAGCTCATATTAAACTATGATTTTTCTTGGTATGTGTGATTCTAACCAATAAACATGGTTATTTAACCCATACCACGTCAATAATTACATATTAACCATATAAGAAACCACACATATACTCTACATATCTCCATCACCCATCCAAGTCATTTACAAACTTGGGTTTAACCCTAATTACTCAAGCTTTTCCTTCCATAGAACTTCTTAAGTTCTTTAACATACTTCCAACAATTTGTCTTAACAAAAATACAAATAATGTAAGGAAGTGTTCCTTCTTCCAACAAGCTCCTAAATTAATTAATCTAATAGTGACAAAATAATGGCTCATGCATCCTACTGAACATATACAACCATTCAACATGCATGCAAAAATGTATTCATAAATCAATCTACCAACAAGCATGTAGATCCATTAGGCCCAAGTGTTGTTAATCACTCTGATATCATATGTAATATCTCAACCTAACGACTTAACAAAACATAAATAATCAAAGATCCCATTTCACATTAAGAATCAAAATATAAATTAAAAAAAAAAGACTAAACTCATCTATCATATGTAATTATAATCATTCAAGGTGTTAAGATAAATATAATATCATGAATCCTAGTTTGTCAAAATATTTACACGTTCCATCAATTTCATAACAAGAAATTAACATAAGAAATAAATAAAAAACATAAAGAATCATTTCTCTCATGCTTAAAATGAATTACTCTTAATTATTTTTATATTATATGCAGCTAGGTATATGAACAAAAAACATGGCAACAAACTCTACAATATAACACTATTGGTTATAACCATAGTTAGACAAATATCCATAGTTATAAATCAAAAGAAAATGGGAAAACGTAAAAGCTTCAACCATTAAGGCATTTAGCAAAAAACTGTGCATGCATGAAAACTACAACCATTGAGACATTTAATCAAACACTTTGATGGAAAACTAATACATTCATTGAGGACTTAAAAAAAAACACTTTGATAGCAAAGTAAGACAATGCATTAAGGCATTAAAACAAACACTTTATGGACATTAAATATACAACCATGTTTACTAGCATAATTCAACAAGGGGTTTGGTAATGATTTCTGAAATTGCAATGTCCAAAACCACAAGAGAATCCCACAAGGTTCCTATGTGTAACATTCTTGTCAATCTATTGAACTGCATATTGTGGGATAGGAATCGATCACTGTTTCTAAATCAAGCTCGAAGGCCACATATGATTCATAACAAGAAATTAAAGCATGTGCAAATTCATAATATAAACACGTCATAATTTAACTCAATCTACATGCATAACACATGCATTTACCAGCATAATGCATCATAGACATAATCATGATGTTGGAAACCATGTTGTCATTGATGTCAAATGGGATCATGATGGGAGAGCATGATAATATTTGAATGCATTTCATGGAGCTTAAGAAACCCAACATAACTTATGAAGAATATTAAAATTTAGCCTTTGAAGAGCATGTTTCATGATGCCTTACCTTTGAAAAATCTATCGCTCATGGAACAATGTTGAAGTGATCTCTAGAAGCATAATTTAGATAATGATGATAAGGCAACATTCATAAATCCTTTTGAAGAAGCCATTGATCCAACTTTGAAGAACAATGGAGTCTGATTGATCTTGAAGTAAGAATCATGAATCCTTGTCTTGATTGAGGAGTAGCATGTTTGAAGTGTGAAGCGAGTCATAAAGTTTAAACAACATGTCAATAAAATCCATTAAACATTGGAAGTTTGGATATCTTAATACAATATTGAAGCCTAGTTTAAAGTATGCAAATATTAAAGTATTATGAGGAATTACTAGTCGATCCTCCCTCATCTTCTCTCAATGAGGAAGAGACAAATTAAATGTGAAAAATAATGTAAGGTCGTCCCAAGAGAGGAAGTATAGGTCGACCCAGCAAAGACAACATTAAACTTGTATAAATAAGGGTGAGGGTGCCTCATTTAGATCTATTACTCAAGGAATAAAAACAATAGATTTGAAATCGATGAAGATACCCTAGCAAAGGAATAGAATAAGGATGAAAAGTGAAAGTGAAAATCAAGCATAAAAGTGCATATTGAAGGTGCAATCTTGGGTGCATTTGTTTTCAAGGGAGACTTGAGCCTATTCTTTGACAAAATATTAAGTGGTTTAAGGACCAAATTCAGGATTGCCTTGACACATTTTTTTAAGAACTATTTGGCTTTGACTAAGGGATTATTTGGAACATGTTTGAGGGCTTATTTAAGGTTTGAAATGACAGAGTGCAAGGACTGCATACTCTCGGTTAATAAGTTGATTGGGTGTTATCCACCAGAATGGCACTTCTCCGTCCAAGTGCCGACATTCCTTATGTTTGCACACAAAAGGACATTTTTGGATTGAAGGTTGCCTAAAACACTATAGATGGGCATATTATGAATTACATTTATCATCCATCCAGCTTGTTATTTTTACCTTTGAATATGTCAAGTGTTGTACGTGCCTCTTCCTATATGCAACTCGCGTACATACGTGCCTTTCATCAAAGCATGTCGCGTGTTGTACACGAGTATCGGTAATTGCATCTCACGTACAGATTTGTACGCGGGTTCCCCTTAGAGCAACTCGCGTGTCATACGTGAGTTGCCAGTATTAATACCCGCGTACACCTTCCTTTGACAGTAAAAATAATAAATCGCGATTATTTGAGATTTGTTAAGCCCTTAACCATAATCACCTTAACTGTCTCAACCTCCTCAACCCTCGAAACTGCCTTATTTCACTAAGTATAAATAAAGGCCTTGGGGAGGGTATTAATCAATCATACTTGGAGAGCAAAGTTATGCTGGCGGAGTCTATTCAGAAGTCTTTGGAGCAGTGGAACTCAGAATCCTTTGGTTGCAGAGGAGTCCTTGTCTCAGGTGTTGGGTTTTAATCTAAACTCGTTCACTATTGTTAATAAAGAGAATCCTTCCTCCATATATGTCTTGAATATCTTTCATGTATCATGGTTTGATGAATACTTATGATTAAGCACTTTGTATATGATTTATCAGACCTGTTTTATATACATGTATCATCTTGCACTTGGAGGATTTGCTCTTGACAGGTGAAGGAGAAGCATCCCTGAAGGCTTTGGAGGAGAAGCAAAGCGGAAGAGGACAAAGCTAGGATCAACCATCGTGTATCGGGTGAGTCTATACTATCCTCTTATTTCCTTTTCTGTACTCTAGGGTCGATTGCCTGCAAGTTTTGTGAGTATGTTGGTAACCCCAGACCTTTGGTTATAAGGTGTTTATTCTTGTACAACATTGGGAACTCTGATAAGTTGAAGCAAAGCATGCATGATACTCGTATAACTTTGACCTATTTCATTTGGCATTTTTAGGATTGTGTTTGCAGGTTACGTATCTGCCTTCTATGGATATTAGTTGACTAGGGTTTAGGTCTACATTGTGATTCATAAATGCCTTGTTGAGGATCAGACCTTGTCATGAAATTCAGACTATGATAAGGTTGATTAATAGTCTAGGACTAAGGTTGATAAGGGCATAAATATTAGTTGTTGTAAAAGAGATTGTTGTCTATCTTGTTGTATCATTTTGAAGATTTGTTGACTAGGTTTGAGGGATACAATGCAAGCTCTATTATTAGACAAGGATTGACTATTGAAGAATTTAATTAGATAATCATAGGTCTTCTCAATTACTCTTTGTCATGGATTGTTGAAGAATTGTCTGGAGTACTTTTGAAGGGCTAATCAAAGGTACAAGGATTGTACTAAGATGATGTATGAAGGATGAGTCTATACTTTTTTACTGAGTTTAGGCAGTGAATTAGAGAAGTTTGGTTTATTCTAGAACACTGTGACATATACCCTTTTCAAGCAGAGAGTTGTGAATGTATAAGGAAGCCAAGAAGACATGTCAAAGATGTGAGACTTGTTAAGTAGATTTGGATCTGTGTTTGAGCCAAATTTTTGTAATTGGATAAGCAAAGAGGATCTATTGAAGTCTTGAAGAACATATAGAATGGTAGAAGTTTATGAAGCAGAATTGGAGCATATTAAAGAAGACTTGGACTAGAGATGAAGTAACCTGGAAACAAACTTGAAACTTGACATATGATGGATCTTGGGTCATCATCTGGTTGTAGCCTCCTTTCAATTGGAGTTGATAAACTAAGGGGTTGTAGCCTCCTTCCAATAGGAGTTGGTAAATTTGGGATTTGGAGCTTCCATTCAATTGTTGTTGATAAATCTAGGGGTAGGAGCCTCCTATCATTTGGAGCTAGTAAACTCTAGTGGGTCATCCTCCTTCCAATTGGTGATGGTAAACCAGGGGGTGTTGCCTCCTTTGAGTTGGTGCTCATAAATCTTGGAGATTGATGTCTCCATCTATTCATGTAAATGATTGTTATTTTTATTAATACTATATATTGTTTTTTCTACATATATCGTGTGTCTTCTCTTGGTGATAAAGTATATATTGATTCTTACATATTGATGAACTATTATACATGGTTATTGATAAATGAATAATCACATATGTTTGATGAAGTGTTAAATAAGTAAAACGTGGTAAAAGGTGCATAATATTGATTCAACACCCCTCCTCTTAGTATCATTGTGTGTACCAACACATGATTCATTGCACATCAAACAATAGCATATCAGATCATACATAGATCAAAGCAATGAAATACTCATCTTGATCAATGTAAATTCAAGCTACTAGTTATGTAAGTGCCATTTTCCACCCATCCATAGGTGTGTTGTCTAGCATATACTATTGCTACAAAGAATCCACCCCCAAGTTAGGCTATGAGTCCACTAGGGAAAAGGAAAACACCTACAAGTCTCTACCTCTCAACCCATAACCCATTATGCTCTCCATGCTCAACCAAATGCTCATAAATAACTCTATAGTAGCCTCATTCAACTAGCATACCCATGTCTCCACAATACATGCTCCACACAACACCTTCCAGGCTCAGCTATCCCCTTCACCAATTTGGGTCCCTCGGGTGATCCATCTTGTCAAGTGCTTCTAGTGTTACATAGAAAGAGTCCAATTGGTTGTGTGCTACTGGAGATATACCTATAGTTGCACTCATGGCTCCTTAGGAATGTAGGAGTAACATAAATCAATGGGTAAGGTCTCAGGAATCAAGGCTCACTTACATCCAACACTCTCTCTCTCAGTCCACGGATTGGGATAAAGGTTTTGGTTTTGGGTGAAACATTGTGTTTGGTGACTAAAATGGTTAATGAAGTCAAGTGAACACAAGTCTCTGTGAAGGGTGAGTCTCTGTGACAATAATATAAGTGTCTACATCATCTAGGATCTGCATAAGTCTGAAACGAAGGGATGGTGCCCATGATGGTGATATGGAGACAATCATGAATGAGTCTAAATGCAAGGGTAAATGATATGAATGTAAGGCTAACCGATCTGTCCCGCCCAACACCCTTCAAGGATCAGGCATCCCCTTCACCAATATGAGTCCTTCAAGAGATCCATCTTGCAAGGTGTTTCCAAGGTGCTCAAGAGTTCAGCGTGAGTAAAATTGGGGAAAATGTATTGGTGAGAGTCTGAGTGAAAAATAAGCAAGACTCCCTACAAGCATGTGCATGAGAGGTAAGATATTGGTTCTAAATCCCAAGGTAGGATAGAGAGGAAAGTAACATGCCTCCCTAACCTAACTTATTACCATGGAGAAAGGGTCTTCTACACTGACATAAAAGCACTCGCACCCCCATGATTCCATAACTGCCTAAAGGGACTTCTCCCACCAAATTCATACATCAATTAATGATTGAGTGAAATGATATAAAAGAAGTAATAGTCTCATTCAGGACACATGACAACAATTAGATTGGCTCTATGGTTGACACTTGGTAATCAAGGATTCAATATCGCATAGGTCCCCTTTCCTCTTCCCCTCTAGTAGAAATATATCCATTTTGGTGCACCTTACCCAGCTATCTTGGAATATTCATGTTATCAATCAACATAATATTTACATAGCATTATGATTAGCTTGATGATCCAAATTGCACAACGCAAATAAGAAAACATTTACATAATGGGTTCAATATATTCCAAGGGTCAAACTAGGGGTATTACACTACGAAATTAAGAAAAAAATATTCAAATCACATAATTTAATTCTGCAAACCATTTTTTTTTAACTCAAATCATGGGTGTTAGGTTCATATGGTACGGGTATCCCATGAATTTGTTTTGAAATGCAACAGAGTGATCTCAAGATTCAATTTTCTAAAACTGGACAAAATTAAAACTTCTAAATTATGTTTCCACATTTTGTCAAACATATAGAATGCAATGTAACCCTTATAACTACAAATAAAATAATACCATCGATAATTTCACAATTATCTGTCTAACCTTTTCAAATACTACTAGTAATGAAAATGTATATTATTGGCAGAATTCCCTTCATAAACAAAAATTAAAAACAAGGAAAACAATTTTGATAAAACTTTTTACATGCCCTCAATGAATACTTTTTCTTCTTTCAAGGAAAAATCTATAGAAAGAGGCAAAGAATGGAAGAAGAAATAAAGAATATTTTTAGCCCTAGCAACAAATTATTTTCCTTTAATTCATGTACAAAAAAAATTCTTCCACAAACGCCATACAAACTATTTGGTTACCTGAAACCTGGTTGATTTGCTCTCTCAAACAGCTCCACTTGCCAACTCCAAAGACCAATAAGTTTTCCACATAACATTATCTAGGGAAAATTTCTTCCCCTGAAACCCCAAAGCTACACGAGATCACAAGAAATACCCAAATGCAACAATAGAGAGATGCCAGGAAATATTATGAATATAATTTTGTCCTTCCTCGCAACACCACTCAAATCTAAATCAACCAGCTAAGATAACCTAAATCTCTAGTTAAAAAATGTCAGTCATTTCAACAACATATGGTTACTCTCCAAATCCTTCCCATACCATGGGGATGCTTTTATATTTATAGGAGTTGAGAGGGGTGACACCTCAGCCTATCATGCAATTTAAAAAAAAATTAATTATGTTAATATTCACCATCTCCATGCATCATTTTTTGGTAATTTCATATAATTTATTATTCATAATTAAATATTTCACTTTTTTTATTAAAATAACATTAAAGTTAAAAACCCCTCAAAAGTGGGTAAATTTTGGAATTAAATTAATTCAAGATGTTATCACATGCCAAATATTTTGTGAATATTTGTAAAAGAATTATTGTCACGGAAAGTTATTTTTTATAAAAAAATTGTGTTATTTAGTCTTAAAAAACACAGAGTTATTTTGGTTCTTGTTGGAATCAGTTAGTTACTCCACCAACCAGCCCACTGAAACAATGAAGGGCCAGATCGCTAACTACTGGAGGTGTGAAAAGGCATCACCGCCCAGAAATATAATCGCCGAAATTTTGAAGAGTCGTTACACCGCCTCACTATCACACTCTCTGACAAATATCAAATTTATAAATCATGAAAATCCATTTTAATATGCCAACAAACACATATCTAATTTTTGAAGGGACGTCACAGTTTTCCACTCTATCAGACTGTAATAGATTGTAATAGAGCATTTGCAGAGAATTCCGTTTTTTGTAATGCGAAGAGTTAATTAGTAGGTAATGACCGACTTAGCCAAATGTTTGTACAGACAAAGATATAGAAACACACTGAGAAATACACTTGAGTTTGAAAACTTAGATTTATTTTTAATGTTAGTTTGTTGTAGCAATTGGAGAAACCATAGTTTATTTAGTGTTAATGTGTTGTATTAATGCATCAAAGTATTAGTTGAACGCGGGGGTTATCAGAAAGTGTCAAACAGCCAGTTGTAATTTAGTTGCTACTGTGTTGTAGATGAATGTAAGTTGTAATAGCCCACTGCAACAGTCCTGTAGGTGTTAAATTGAGTTTTGTGAGCTCTGTCAGCTGAAACAACCAGTTGTTACAGTGTTGTAAGTGTTGATTTGAGTTGTTAGTGAAGTTCAAAGTGTTGCTAAATCAGAGAGTGGCACTCCCCTACCTTCCCTACAGTTCTTGGGCTCATACGGAGGGTCAAAGTTATTTTTGGTAAAAAAAAATGCATTATTTGGTTTAAAAGATGGTTGTGTTCCCTCAGTTTACATACAGTGTATTAATGGTCCGAGCCCCAATCACCAACTTTTATGTTTTATAGCCCATTCTCCTATGTTCACAAGCCAAAAGTTACGAAACTACGACTAGCATCAAAGACCAGTGCATCAAGGCGCCAAAGCCAAGTTTTTTTTTTCAGAAGGAAAAAAGTCTGTCCTTGTTATTCAATATATAGAATCAAAGGGCATCTGATATACCATCCCTATCATAGGGTTACAATCAAACAAGATAATGAAGAAAGTCCGTTTCATCTAGATTCTAGGAACGAGCCTCAAACACTCAAGAGCTGGCCATGGGGAAGGGTCTCAGCACTCATCAACCGAGAACTTAAGCCAAGTCAAAAAAGAAGGACCTACAGTAGAACTCAGTCCCAATCAGCCATAACAAATCGTGAGCACAAAAGCGCAGAGCTACTATCAAAGGTGCCCGGTCCATATTCATCCAAAGGGGTGAAAAAAGAGGAGAACAAGCTCTTGCACCGAGCTCAAAAGCGCTGGAAAGTATCAGAAGAGGCCAAAAAGGCCATCAAGAAATTCAGAAAATTTACCATATCCAGGAGCCAAAGACAAGGCTGATTTTGATAGTTTGTCTGCAAGCTGGTTGTGTTCACGATAAGTATGACTGAAAGACAAGTGAAGAAAACAAGTACTGAGGCTTCTTGTATCCATACACCAATGACTAAGATCCGGTGGATTCAGAGCAGCATTGCCCTTTGCCCAATTTATGATGACAGCTGAATCACCAAAAATGTTCAGACATGGAATCCCCATCATTTTTGTCATAGACAACAAATCCCAAAGCGCTATCAGTTCAGCTTTGGTATTAGTACAAGTACCAGCCCCCATAGCAAACTCAAAAGAGTAAGACTCATTCAGGAATAAGCAAAAACCAACTCCTTCTTTATAATTTGCAGCTGCCCCATCAAAGAAGCCAAAGGGGAAGACAAGAGAAGGGCCCATTCCACAGGTTCTAGGCTTTTTAACCTTCATACTGGTAGCCCGATACATCTGGGAGTAATATGTAATCTGATGGAGAATGCCCAGAGTCATTGGCTTTTTTCCTTGAAAGATGCAGAGATCTCTTGCTTTCCAGATAGCGCAGGTGGCGAAAAAAGCGGAAGGAAGCAGCAATCAGAGTGTCTAGAAAACCTTGCTATCCAGTTACCCAAAAAGGTGCTGAGATTATCACTCTGGTGGAGAGGTTGAAAGTGATACTGATCACTTAAGCATTCAAATACAGTTTTCCAAATAGAGCAAGAAGAGAAAAGATGTTGAACACTATCCTCACCCATACCACAAAGAGCACATATGTCGGGCACGATCCAACCTCTTTTTTGGATATTGTCCCATGTAAGTATTTTGTTTGCCAATGCCAGCCATATGAAACAACGAATTTTCATGGGAAGAATGCCAGACCAAAGGAAAGCATGAATTTTGCTACAGGTCGGGGGAGATGAAGATTGAAAGATTAAGTCATATACCAGCTCTGCAGAAACAATACCATCAAATTTGTTATGATCCCATACTAAGGAGTCAGCATGTGAATTGAGTCGGATCCTGCATATTCCAAGCATCTCGTATAGTTTTCCCATGCATATTTCCAATCCCCTGCAATGTTCAAATCTTCTGCCGTATACCAATAATTATGCTGACCAGGGAGGATGTTCTGTGCGTGGGTGAGAGTAGTAATACCTAGATCCTCAAGATACTCTCTGAGACCTAGGGGCAGCTCTGATAGGGAGTGTGTTCCAATAATCGGGTCAATACCCACGAGAATATTCTGTCCATTACCAACATGCCAAGCCAAGCACTTTTCTAGCCACGAAAGTGTGTGCATGAACCCATTCCAGATCGCTGAAGCTCCACGGACTGTGAAATTTTTTCCTTTGACCCATGACACAACAGATTGATTCTTCAGATATTTACTGATTAAAACCTGATGCCACAGACTATTATTTTGAAGAACCATCCCAAAAAAATTTAATCTCAAGGCAGTGCTGAACCAATGGAGATTTTTTATACCCCAACCACCTTTTTCTTTTGGCCATGAAAGGTGCATCCAATTCGTTAGATGGTACTTGTGTTTATCCCTAGTGGAGCCCCATAAAAATGCAAAGGTTAACCTTCTGAGTTTTTCGAAGACTGAGCCAGGAATAGGAGCAAGGGCCAGCCAGTAGACCGGAAGGCTAGATAACACAGCTTTAACAAGAATCAGTCTACCACCGAGGGAGAGATACTTATGGGACCAATGAAATATTATATTTTCATATTTCTCAATCAACCAATTCCAATCATTAATCTTGTACCCCAATGGTTTGAGAAAATAACCAAGATACTTAAAACTTGTGGAAATTTGATCCATTTTGTAAGGCAGAACCCTAGAAATACCAAGAAGGATTTCTTCATCCACATTATTGAAGAGAAAGCCCGATTTATCCACACTGATGCTCATCCCATATGCTTTGCAGAAGGTACTTAAAATAACTTCGAAAGCCATCCATTCATGCAGGGTACTAGTTCCAAGAAGAATAACAACATCCGCAAATAGGAGGTGTGTAAGAGCAAGGGCTGAAGAGATTTTTATACCTCTGATAAGACCATTCTCCCTAGCACCAGAAATCAAGAGACCGAGTCCTTCGATAACAAGCATGAAAAGCAGGGGAGACAAAGGACAGCCTTGTCTGATCCCTCTAGAAGCACTAAAGAACTTGGATGGAGTGCCATTAACCAACACAGCAAAATTTGTTGTAGTTAGACATCCCATGATCCAGTTAACTCCCATAAGAGGCACCCCAATCTGGATCAAAATGAGTCTGATATAAGACCAATTTACTCTATCAAAGGCTTTTACCAAATCCAGCTTAAGAATGAGAGCACAGGTATGTTTAGTTTTGACTGAATGGAGAATCTATTGTGTAATACCAATGGGCTCGACAATTTGTTGGTTTTTTAGAAACCCAAATTGTTCCCTAGAGATGAGGGAATCCATATATGGTTTTAATCTTACAGCTATTATTTTGGAGATGAGCTTATAGATCAAATTACACAGAGAGATTGGTTTAAAGTCAACAAAAGTAGTAGGCTTATCCTTCTTAGGAATTAGGGCAAGGAAAGTGGAATTCAGAGAGGGAGTAATCCTACCAGATTTCCTTGCATATTCTACAGCATTTAGTAAATCCTTACCCAACAGGTCGAAGAAGTGAATAAAGAATTCGGCAGGCCAGCCATCAGGACCTGGGCTCCTGTCCTTCTTGAAGGATCTCAACGCACCCTCAATCTCAGTCGTAGTAACAGTATCAATGAAACCATTGGCCTCCTCAGAGGGGATCATAGAAGGGTACAGCAAGACAACTTTGAGCTGGGCAAGAATACAAGTTTGTTTATCATCATTGAAGATGTGAGAAAAATATCTCTGACCCAATTCCTTAGGAGCTGCCTCATCCTCCACACTGTGTCCATCTTCATCCTCTAAAGCCCAGATAGCATTATGATTCCTGCAACCTGAGGCCAAAGCATGAAAGTACTTTGTGTTTGAGTCTCCATGCAAGGCCCACTTAGCTCTACTCTTGAGTTGCCAAGTGAGAAGGTAGTGGTCCAACAATGCCTTTTTTTTATCTAAGTTGAATCAAAGTCGACTGGTCCTCATGGGATAGAATACCTGAGAAAGAACAAGTAAGAAGGGCACCAATTTCATCATCCAATCTATGAGATTCCATCTCCATAACAGCTCCTTTTTCTTTGATCCAGGACTTAACTTCCTTTTTAAGTAATCCAAGCTTATGGGAGAGTAAGTCCAAATCGTTATCAAAAGTTGAGGGTATCAATACAGGCCATCCCCTGGTAACCCAAAGGGTGAAATCCGGATCTGTTAACCAGGATCTATTGAATTTAAAAGGGTAGTTACATGACCCCTCCATACTATTCCATTCAAGACAGATTCAAAGATGATAAGAGATGTCAGAAGGATGAGCCCACACACGGTGAACCTTGAGTTCAGGGATCAAGGAAGAATATAGCAGGAAGCGGTCAAGTCTTTTACTGATCCTATCTTCCCCAGCCCTCCTATTTCTCCAGGTGGGTCTAGCAATAGAGGGAGCAACATCCATGAGATCAACCGAATCAAAAAGGAGTTTGAACTGTGAAGCAAGAGGATCGATGATAGCCTTTTTACCCCAGGTCTCTGAGGCACTCAGAGTCAAGTTTAAGTCCCCGCCCAGGATCAAGTTAGGAGTATTGAGAAGACCCCCTCTTAGGGCATTTGCCTAGAAGAGTTCCTTGTTCCGATAGGGACCGTAACAGTTGAGGATAGCCAAAGGAGATGATAGACCACGTATACTAGTCTTGACAAGGATTCCTGCAACAGTTTCAAAGGCACGACATCTAACCAGGTGAGGGTTCCAGGTTGTCAGTAAACCCCCCGAAAGGCCCAAGGCACTAATAGCACAAAATTCCTAGGTAGGCAAAATTTTAGAAAAGGCAAGGAGAGCAGGATAAGAGCTGTGCATTGTTTCCTGAAGGAGAATCAGGTCGGGTGCAATCGAGTGAAAAAGAGACCGAAGGCAACATTGTTTGGTCTTGCCTCCCAGACCTCGAATGTTAAGAGACAAGATTTTCAATAAGGAACAATAGGGAGGGGAGACGATGCTCTAAGTCCTCGATGAGGGTGTCCTCTCGCAGCATTTTTTATGCAAACAAAGAGAGGGGTATATGGAGGAGAGACAAATGAAAGGACCCCAGAAGGTTCCAACTTATCCTTCTTCTTTTTTTCGGACTGTCACATTTTCAAAACGGATGGAGTTCAAATGGAGGGTTGAGGGAGAGGAGGGCGTTGTTTCCGAAAAGATCAACTAGGATCTTTGGAGCGAGGGATCAGAAAAGGAAGGGGAAGTTACTGGGCTATGAGGAGCGGGGATAAGAGAAGGAGGTGAAGCAAGTGGAGGAAGTGGCGGAAAGTCCTCATGAGATGATAAAGATGGTACAGGGGGAGTAGGAAGCGGGCTTGAAGCAAGGGGTGGAGGCGCCCAAGGAAAATATGCCAGAGAGCAGGGAGGGGAGGGAGAAAGTAGCTCAGCAGGAGAGTCCAGAGTAGGGGCCTCGAGGTTAACACCATCCGGAAGACAGGCAAGGACAGGAGCAGAATCCATCTTATTAATGGCCTCAAGCAGAGAGTCGAAAACATCTTCAAAAAGAGAGAGAACCTAAGAATAAATACCGGTTTTTGGATGCGCCGGAGCAAAGGAAGAAGATGGACAGCGCAAAACTGGAGAAACATCCTTGCTGGAACATGACAGATTGTTCAGGAGGAGAGGGCACGTTCTTCGAAGATGTCCAGTATCGTGGCATCGACTGCATTTGAACGATACATGGAGATAGTCCAATCTTTGAACCAAAAGGCGTTCCTTGCAGAGAATCTCCACCTCTGCTGATAACCTGCGAGATATATCCATCTCCACAAGCACCCTAGCCATCCTCTTATCAAAAGTGAGATGGAAGTCCTCATCAACCGCAACAAATCTGCCTACAGTGTTTGCAATACCTTCAAGTATACTTTTGCTCTAGAGAGGAAAAGGTAGTGAAGGCAGGAGTACCCAGAGGTGACGCTTAGTCACCCTTTCCCTGAGTGGGTCGAAATGTGCGTGCCAACGCCCCAGGACCAAAGACCTGTTTCCAATTCTCCAAATCGAGTCAAGGATAACCGTTGCATTTTCAGCTTCTAAAAACATAAGACAATCCAGCCATTGGAGAGCAAACTGATAGTCGGGATATAGGTTAACAGCGGTTTCCAATGAGATGTTGCCCATTCCACCCAGTCTTTCTTTCCCAGATGACAGTATTTCAGCCTACCCACCAAGGCTCTCGTACACAAGGAGGTCACACGGTCCATGAAAATGTCGTGCCCGAGAACATAACGGAACTTGCCCGAAAGGGCTTTAATACCCTTGGCTTTCCGCTTCCTTTGGTGGCGAGAGGAATCCCTATTATCACCCATGATGAGAACCCCAACGCGAAGCAACCGACAGTACCGAGAGAAAAACACACAAGATACTGAGCACCCCTGTCAGGGAACAAAACAATGTTAACAATCCCCACGAAGGGTAAAACCCAAATGAACACCATAACCAGCTAACCCGGGTTCATTCAAAAGTCAAAACCCCAATAGGGAGAGACTAGCCGGAACCCCAACACTGCACCAGAGAAAACGTCGTTACCCACTCACCAAGGTTAACACCAGAAGTCAAAACCCTAGCAGGGAAGATAAGCTGTGACCCCAGCTAACAGGAAATAGCCTGGTACCTCGTCTAAAACAAATAAAACTTCCAGACCGACAAACTCCAAAGATAAAACGAAAGGAAAAAGACTATTGTATGCACGGACAAGAATCACCGCAGTAACCGGGGGTGAAAATGACCAAACCCAAGTTCCCCAGAGAAAAACTGAGAGACCCCAGAAGTCAACAACATGAAAGTAGGGTATAATGAGTGCAAGTGGATACGCATGCTGACAGATGCAAAAAAGGAGACAGGAATCATGGGCGAACGACGTAGAAGACTCATGCAGGGGTGATAACCCCACGAACCTAAAAAACAAACACAGAGGCGACTGATAAAATTCTATCATTCCCACTTTTTGAGTTTGGTTGGTACTAGTCCCCTTGGGAAGGGGAGGAACTCCAAGTCGCCACCCTGTGTAGGAGACAGCACAACATCCAAAACCCTCTCATTCAGGACCAAAAAACAACCATCGACCCAAGAAAAAAACGCATAGGGTAAGTAAAGATCGGCCGAGAAGACAACAGGGAGACCAAGACAGACAGAGACAAGATAAAATGGAAAAGGAGAACCCAAGAGCTCAGGGTTTAGAATAAGCCAGGCCATGGACGAAAAATAGCACCTCTGTGAGAAGGCCGAAACAGCGAGGTCCCTGAAAACCCTGAGGAACCCTACCGTGGCAGCACTCGCAGCGCTCCATCGAACTCAGACGATATGGGTTTTGCCATCCAATTGCCACAATGAAGGTTGCAGATGGAAGATCCCCCACCCAAAGCCAAGTTAGAAGGAAGGAGCCCACAAGGGGACCCAAAAGGTGTGCATTACGAGTTGAGAAGACTTATGTGCAACAGCAATAGCGTATAGCAATAGTGTATATATACCATTATAACTCATTTTCCGCACTAGTGGGATTATTCCCCAAGCATAATACAAAAAGTTCCAAGACAAACAACCGAATTCCAAATGTCAAGCACTTAAGCAATAAACAAGTCTATGTGTTCAAAGTAAGTGCTTTTGAAAGCGTTCAAGACCAAGCACCAGAATCCAAGCTAGAGAATGCCCATTTGTCATTCAAATGCGTAGACAGATATAACATTGAATAAGGCATATGGTTGACACCGGATCATGATACGTTTGGATGTAGCAAACAAAGAAATCAAATTGGTCGATGGGCAGCACCAAACAAGTCTCTCCTCGAGTTCCATCTCCAAGTAATAGTGTCCCTAAAATTCCATTAAACAAGTCATAGAAGATGTAGGGTTTGAGGCACGATTAACTGAGGATGGCTCAGAGGATAGTTTCATGGCGATATGTTTTATAAGAATAAGGGGAATGACTTGCACAAGTTGCTTAGAATCTATTGAAATTGAACTTGGAAAAATACGAGGTATCAAGAAAGCAGTGTTTGCTCTTGCTCTAGCTCTAGAGGAAGCGAAGGAGCACTATGATCCCAAGCTGAACTCGAATCCCACCAAAGCTCGACACTCAAGACAGAGCGAGAAATCCACGAGAGCATAAGTGCCAACAAATCATGCAAATGTTAAACAAACCAAATGCCAGGCGTCAATGAGATTCCAAAGCTCGACACTCAAGACAGAGCGAGAAATCCACGAGAGCATAAGTGTCAACAAATCATGCAAATGTTAAACAAACCAAATGCCAGGCGTCAATGAGAATGAGGGTTAATAATTTTTCCAAATATTAAGCTCTCCTGGACACCATTTGCACGATATGGAAGGAAGGAAGGAAGGAAATATTTAAACGTGCACGAGGCTAAGAATAGCCTATGGACCGACCAACTCGCACAATGTTTTCTGCAATTCAATCCTTTGTCTGTTCAACTTGATGATGAGCGCCCCCAATTTTTCCACAGTTCCCTCGTTAAATAAATCATCCCAAGATTTATCCGCCAAGACATTTGCGTACCTGTCCCTATTGTCCTTAAAGGCTTCACACTCTAAAATGAAGTGTTTTTCTGTCTCCACTTTACCAGCAGTGCAAAAAATACACACTCTTTCTGCCCAAGCTTCTTTTGGCCTTTTCCAGCACCCGGTCTCACAATGGAGTTGATGGGAATTAGTTCTTAATTGAGCAATGAGAATTTTGGCTTTCCAAGGTATATTGGCCCCTATGTACGCCTTTTGATGCTGATTGTAGGTAGGGTTAAACTCTTCAATATAATATTTTCTCTTTCTCCCTAGCTCTTTATCCCAAGTTCGCTTGTGGAACTTATTGATAACAAAAGCCTTTATTTCTTTACTATTCATAGGGCACGTGCTCAAGCACATATCCCACTTGCTAAGCCATTTAATATTTTGCCGCATCCAAGTCTTCTTTCTTTTGCACAATATGTCATTGAAGACAACCTTAGGCCATCTACCTTCTTCCATTTACTCAACTCTTTTTAGATATCTTATGAGTCTCACCATAGTGATTGCTTCAATAGAAGCCACCCCCATTTCATTTAGCATGATTTCGTATGGCACTGAACTCTTAATTTTGAACTTGCTTGTGATCATATGTTTTTTAATCTTTTCTATTTGCTTCCACTGTAAGTCAGAGGTACTGCTGGATTAAACTTCACAACCATAGAGAACAATCGGGATCACTAAGAGCCCAAAAAGGGTTTGCATAGTTTTCCAATCACACAACTCTGCCTCTCTGCACCTATTTTGGAAAGCATAAAACGCTTTCCAACCTCCCATAGTTCTTTTTTTCCTGCAGCCTTCCCAACTCAAACTTTTGTTGAAGTCGATTCCGAGGTACTTGTAATCTTCCACTACTTCAAGGGTATTGTCTTCAAAGTAGAACTTATGTTGTTTATGTTTTCTTTTGCTAGAGAAAACTACCACTTTCGTCTTGCTAGTATTTACTTGCATCCCAACTGTTCTACAAAAGTGCTCAAGGGAAATCAAGTGCTCTTGCAAGCCAAGAGCAGACTTAGCAATCAAAATAAGGTCATCTGCATACAAAAGAAGCCTCATCACATACTTGCCTATGAGGACACCATCCCCACCCTCTAAGTTTAACCACTCTTCAAGTTTGACAATATATAAGCCAAAAAGGGTAGGGGATAATGGGCACCCTTGCTTGACTCCGATATCGGTTCTGAAACTTTCGAAGATACCATCTGATGTTCTGATTTTGACTTTGACCTCCTCATATAGCCTGTGAACAGCTGCTCTAAGATGTATAGGAACCCCAAGTTCCTCCATTCTGTGCCAAAGCTTATCCATGACAACTGTGTCAAAAGCTTTTTTGAAATCGACAAAGCAACAAAAGGCTTCCCCTTTTTTCTCTCATACTTTTTCAATGGTGTGCCTTAAAGTAATACCATGGTCCACCGTGGAATGTTTAGGTCTAAAACCTGCTTGTCCTTTAGCACACTTGTCCCTTTCTTCCGCCCACTTGCTAATTCTATTTTCTAGCATGCTTTCAAATAGCTTTGCAAACAAGGGGTTTATCATTACGGTCCCATAATTGGAGGGATCGTTGACATCCCCGCTCTTGAAAGGAGGAATTGCGAGGCTAGTTGTCCAATCTGTAGGGAATCCTTGCTGAATGATGTTATTGAAGATTCTTGTAATGTGAGGTGCAAGAGTTTTTGAACCCCACTTTATATATGGCAACTTGAAGTTCTACTAAATCTTTGGCTTTTCCAACACCCAACTTCTTAATACCCACCTCAATCTCTTGCACGGTGAAAAGCTTAGTAATGGTGGCGGTGTTGACTAAGGGGGGAGGGGGTTCAACTTTAGGATTCCACTCATAGAGTTGCCTTGCATACTCAAACCACTGGTCAGCTGTAATATGGTTTTTATGAGTAATACTGAACATCAAAAAACTCTCTCTATGTCAATATTATCTCCAGATCAGCTGAACGTGATTCATTTGCAGGGTTTAGATCAGTGTCTTCGAAACGAATGATTAAGGGTGAATCATTATAAATAAAGGAATGACATCGTAGCCAAAAAGGGTGAGAGTTTCACGCAACAAAAGTTAACGGTATCGTCAAAGGAGAGTTATCAAACCCTTGTGCATCCAAATGTCATAGGAAAACACCAGGGAGAATGCGATGGTGTTATTGTTATTCTCAATGCTAATGGTGTCAAGTCAAGATGTTGTAGAGAGGAGTTTTGAAAGTTTGAGAGTTGTTCATTGGAAAGGCGCGACAAAAGGGTGCTACGAAATCATTTACAGTGCCATGAAATTCAATATTGTTGTCAATAATAGGGAGGCATATCGTTACATTTTTATGAAATGGTGAGGTATGCCTTGTTTGATCCTAATGAAATTGGTTTGCTGCTCATTCACCAGCATAAAATTTAAAACCATATTTTCATTCAAAATATGGGACGACATTGCACAAAATAGGTGTATGTATTTCTAGGAGTTTCAATATCTCCTTAGGAAGCTTTCTTTTTATTTTAGAACAGGGTTCATGATATCAAGCTTTCTTCTTTACCTCAAGTTCTACCCCACTGCTGAAGAAATCTATTGTATATTAGAACTAGAGACGTTGTAGCTTTGGAATACAAGAAACATAAGAAGGAGAAACCATGAAAAAGCATAATGGGAGGTAAAAGAATCATGACATTATCCACGAGGAGGCAGAGCATCATGAGGATAAGACGACAATCAAGCATCTCGGATTGAATCTATCTCGGGTACTAGCAGCAAGTTCGTCGCGCTTACAGTTCAAAAACTAGGGGTAGATGATATAAAAGTTCTGTAGCTGATTATTTGCCAAGTTCATTTAATTCATTAAATTTTGGCATTCTTAATGGACAGGTGGCGCATTAAATTAAGTGAAATCATCAAGGATCGAATCCAACATCTCCTAGCAGCAAAGGATAGATGTGATAATCAGATGACAAGGCACAAAACAAATCGAGCTTTTCAAGGAGTTGCTCCCAGCAATCTTTCAGCTAGCTGTTCAAGACATCAAAGCGCACTTGTTCCCAAACTTTAGTTAAATCGAGCTTTTCAAGGAGTTGCTCCCAGCAATCTTTCAGCTATTCAAGACATCAAAGACGTAGTTCCCAAATTTAAATTACTTTGATATTTTGTTAGCATTTTGTTCCTAGAAATTAATGGTTAGTTCACAAGTGTCATTTCTTTTTGAAATTGCTCTTTTGCTTTTGGAAAGGCATTCTTTTTTAAATTGCTTTTTTTGTTTTTGGAAAGGCATAAGGAGGTTTCGAACTCCTCATTTCAAGTAACTTGATGATATAACTTTTTTTTAATATTGGGAGGAAGAAGAATATTAAAGGGTTGAGACCGAGAGAGAAAGGACCATTGTAGTAGTAAAGATTAGTCTTTGAGATTAAAAAAGATTTTGGAGATGAAGTATTGAAGAATGATAGAGATTATGTGTTGTCATTTTGCAGAGTATAAAACTCTTTTAAGTGAATGTTTATCTTCTTTGTCTATATTCCATTTTGTTATTTTATTCACATTTAAGTAAAAGTATATGGATCAGAATTCATGGTTTATTCTTTGGTTCATCGGACTTAGATATTGAATACATTTTTCCTCTAAAGTTAGTGTTGAAATCAGCTTTATTTGGTGCTCAATGTTAATGGATTGTCTCCTTCATTCTGCTACCACCTTGCAAATATAAAGATTGTCTATGGAATGACACCTACCTTGCCTCTGTGAAAAACCTTATGCTTGACTCTAATAGATTAAAAATATATATATTCTTACGACTCCATGCCCAATGGTCTTTCTTTGAATATATCAGCCACAATTTAAAAAAAAAAAAACTATCATGACCTATAGATTTGGCCTATGTTTCAACTTTTAATCCTTATTTGAAATATCATTAGTCATCAGAATACTGAGAGAACCCTCTGTAGTTGGGAAGGTCAGATTCCAACCTAAAGTAGGTTTGAAAAGGTTACCTCAAGAGTTTCCTCCCACACCAGAGGAAAATATGAGTGATAACACAAGGTTTAACCTAGGTGGGATTACTTGGTTGATTTATACCCTTGAGTGGTGATTTCATGTCGAAGAATAGAGATTTTGACCCTCTATTGTGTACCTCTCTATACTTATTAGGATTACAAGCCCTTGTCATGTACTTACGACTCTACATCCTAGTAGATTCAAAACTCCACGACTTGATTTATTCCATAAATCCAAGACTCCACGCCTTGATCTCTCAAAGACTTAGCACTTTGCACACTAATATTTTCATAGGTCCAAGAATCCATTATTCGACTAACCCAAGATATTTCTAGAAGATCGAACACCCTTAGAAACCGCTCACACAAAAATATCAAAGATCAACAGATAGATTTTTTTACGTGGTCAAAACCCTCGAAGAGAGAAACAGTGCACGGCCCCAACCAAATCACTACTTGAGTCAAGATATTGTGCAAAAGAAAAGAAATCTTACAATGAATTTTTCACAATCAATCATAGAACAAATGCCCCCCGCCCCCCCCGTTCTCTTTAAATAGAGATCTTAGACCAATCAGGTGTTAAGCCATAGATCAATGGTTGTTAAGATTGAGGTGAGGATGAACCGTCGAATCACATTGTGTCTACAATATATCGTGATCATCCAATTACATATGTACAAATGCATACTAAAGAACTGCACTTTACCTAAAGATACATTATACCAAGTTTATCTTAACTAACTCCTACTTGTCTTAAAATCCTAACATCCCCCCTTAAGAACAACTTGGAATAGGATTGAAGGCTTTACAAAAGTGACACTATAGGAGAAGTGAGGAGTCTTTAGAGCCTATCCCTGCTTAATGAAAAAATCATGAAATCCTAACATAGATCGATGTTTAGAAAACTTCACTTATGTAAGAGACTTTGTGAAGATGCCGGCAACTTGATCATATGCAGGGAAATGCATATGTAGCTCAATGTGTTTTATGCAATTATGTTAAATTGGATCTTTGGTGAGCTTGATTGAACTGTAATTGTCACACTAAAGGGTAGTCATATGCTTTTACTTGAATCCAAACTCTGAAAGGATCTGTCGAAGCCACAAGGCTTCCTAACTTGCATTAATTGCAGCTTGATACTCTAATTCTATTGAAGAAAGAGCAAGAGCTTGTCATTTCTTATAATCCCAAGTCACAGTTAAAAAAACAAGACTAAAAACATAACCTGAAGTAGACTTACAATCATCAAGGTTGCTGACCCATTATGAAATAGTGAAACCAAACAACAAGGAGCCCCCCCCCTGAACTATAATGAATCTCAAACTAAATTGTACCCCAAATATACTCAAGTATCATTTTTGTTGCTTTCCAATGGATTTCATGGGGCATTTCCATATACCAAGCAACAAGACCAACAAAAAAGGAAATATCAAGATGGTATCAGTCAAGTATAAGAGACTACCAACTAGCTGACGATTCAAGGCGGCATCTATTTCGAGTGAAGGGCAAGTGGCACAAAGTTTGACTCCATACTAGAATGGAGATGGGGCCATTAGAGAAAATTTGGGGTCTAAAATAAGCCTCATAAGAAAAAATTCCATTAATGTGTTGGAATTCAAAAACCAATAGAATTTCATGAAATTGGATCAACAATTATCGTTGAGTTGGACATATAAAAGTCAAAGAATATTATATCTCATATTTTTATTTGGAAATAGTGAAATACATATAAAACTCACCTTGGTTAAAATGTTAATAAGTTCATCTCAAGATATAATAAATATGCCTAGAATCATCTGATCATTGTGTAGTTTTGAACCAACATAGTATGAGCTTTGAGAAGTTAAATTTTAGGGAAAAGTTCTTAGGTCTTTATCGGTGTTTGGGTAAAATTGTCATTATATTTTATCTGATCAAGATTATTGGGAAGATAAAGTCATTATAGTTAATAACTTAAAATTCCATTTGTTGGAACCGAACATTGATCATGTTCCCAATCCTAAAATTATTAATGCAATCAATAATATCATTAATTTGAAAACATTTTCCTTTCGTCATATTCTAAGGTCAATGATTATAAACCATAAGGGGTGTTGACGCTATATTTTCCATGTTTTGAAAATATTGACATCAAGGTTCTTATAAGATTAAAGGATTGGGGTACATATGACTAAAGTCGGAGGAAATTTTCCTTAGCACGAAGAGCTAACCTAAACTTGTGATGTGACAAACAACGCAAGTCAAAAGTGCTAGTAGGCAAGACGTGCGGAGTGTACACATGATTGCGGGACCCGTGTATGATGTTAGTGTTAGGATTATTAATCCTCCCTTGGTCAAATGTCTATTAGATTAATTATTGCCTAACTTAGGAACCTTAAATTAATTAATTGGGTCTACTAGTACAATTGGGTCCACTTGGCCTAATGAGGCCACATGTACCAGTCATTGAAGTGTGGGGAACACTGCTAGAGGTTAACTTCCACTTACTGCATGTGCGTGCATCAGTTTGGGCACCTCCTAGAACAATCCCTACATTTTAGGAGCCACTGGGAGTTCCGGCACCAACCTACTTCCGTTACTTGGTGTTAGTACTAGTTAGTCTTAGTTATCCCCTAGTTACATTTAGTTACTTCATAGTCAGTTAGGCTAGCACTACCAATGCATGGATAATGCATGGTTGCATGGGGAGGAGTGTTTTTTCTACCTACCACACTCAGTTGCACTGAGTTAACTAGCTGTTAGTGGTTGTTGGAGTTATTGATCATCAGGGAGTTGTCTATTTGAACTCCGATATTGATATGGAGACCTTGAGTTAGAGGTTCAGTTAGATACAGTCGTATCCACTTGGAGGATTCGAATTCATATCCCATGCATTCAAATTCTACCTATATAAACTATTGTAACACCGGATATTATTATTGTGAATGATACTGTAAATTCCTGAGCAATACTTGTCCGTTTCCTGTGTGGTTTGTTTTGTTCAGTTTGTATCTTCATTCTCCATTCTTTTGCTGCAAACATTATTAGAACTATCTGCTTGAAGATCTAAATGGAATTCAAATTATAATATGGTATCAGAACCTTCTCATGCAAGTTTCAAGCTTGTTTCTCCCCGTCGAACATCAGGAGCAGCTGAGTTTCCACATAAGTCCACTATGAAAATTTGCTAGCTCTGGATTAATTCATAGCAGCAGAGAGGGTGTGACAGACCCTGAAAATATGTTCATGTCGAGAGGAAAAGCATGATTCTAACAATTCATATGTTTTAGTGTGTTATTGCATTGAAATTGATAGGTGCTATGTATATTTGTGAAGTTTTGCAGTACTTCCAGCCGGAGCAATTATGAGTTCTCAAACTCCTGAACCATGGATCCTCACAACTTCCAATTACCTTGATTGGAGGATTGATATGTAGTTGGCCTTGCACAAGCATGGCTACCACAGGATCATACATGGATGGGAGCCTGAGCCTCATCAACTGGTAGAGCATAACAAGTTTATGAACCGTTGTGATGAAGCATTGGGGTACTTATGTACGTATATTTCCATAGATCTCCTCTTCCACCTAGAAGGCTTGAGGACTCCCAGAGAACCCTGGGAGAAGCTTGATAGCTTGTTTAAAAAACAAGATGAGCTTCAGGGATACATTCTGGAGAATGAGTTGGTATCTTTACATCCTAGCAGTTTCGAGACTATTGAGCAATTCTTTACTAAATTCAAGTCTCTGGTACTTCAATGCAGATAGTGCGGAATAGAGCAGAAGGATGAGAAGAATGTCCTTCCCATACTCAGCAAAATAGGCCCTAAGTATTCTATATTTGTTTCCATGTTTCATTCCAAACTGGAAAGCTTTCCTTATTGAAAATTTCCTTCATTAGATTCCTTTTCCGAGTCCTTAATCAAGGAACAAGACAAATTGATTCGAATGGGAGTCATCCAGACCTCCAAAAATCAAGCTATCTTGGTTACTGACTCTTCCAAAGCGCAAGCAAGGGAGAAATCAAAGAAGAAGGAGCCAAAGGCAGCTGATTCGAAGCCTAAACAAAATCAGCAAGCTTCCAAAGGGGCCTCCGGCTCTAAGAAGAAGAAATTTGAAAAGAAGTTATGTCCTTACTGTGAAAAGGGATACCATCTTGAAGAACATTGTATGAGGAAGAAACTTTATGAGATGTCATCTCTTCTCAAGCAGCACAACATTGCTCCTCCAAGAGCAAAGAATCCTGATGAAGAAGCACCGACAGAAGATACCGAAAGGTGTCATGCTTTGAAAGAAACTCTCTCTCCATCCTCAACATACATTATATATTATGGAGCCTCCAACCACATGGTTGCCTCCAAAGAATCCTTCCCCACTCTTTCACTATCAAAGGGGCCTAACATTCACATGGGAGATGATTCCCAGATTCCAGCAGAAGGAAGTGGTTCAGTCAGAGTGAAGCATGGTGAGTTCAAGAATGTCTTATATGTGCCCTCCCTTGCTGCTAACTTGTTATCTTTTTACCAGATGACTCATACAGGCTCTCCCAAGAGGGTCAAATTCGATTCAGACTCAATTGAGATCACAGAAAAATCCATTGGAAAGCTTGTAGCGAAAGGTATTGCAAATCACTCTACCAAAGCTTATGAGTTTTCACATTTCTTACATGTTTCTCCTCCTACAACTTTATTGTCTCATGCTAACAACACCAACAAGATTTGGCATGAGAGATTTGGCCATCTCAATTTCAAATATCTGAAGCAGGCCCACAATGATAACATGGTTGAAGGTTTTCCCTCCATCCAAAATTTCGATGGAGTATGTGTTGGGTGCTTGGTAGGTAAGCATCTAGAAAAGAAGTATGATGTTGGGAAGGCACACAGAGATGTCTCTACACTTGATTTGTTACACAGTGATGTAGCTGGACATATGCCCACAAACTCCATTAATGGTTGCAGGTATTTCTTAACCTTTATTGATGATTGTTCTAGGTACTACTGAATCTACTTCATGAAACAAAAATCAGAAGTTTTTGAGACTTTTAAAAATTTTAAAGCTATGGTTGAGAACATTTTCAATAAGAAGATCAAGTCAATTAGATCCGATGGAGGAGGAGAATATGTCAAAAGAGATTTCCAGAATTTCTGTGAATTAGAGGGGATTCGAATGGAACATTCAGTTTCATACACACCACAGCAAAATGGTGTGTCTGAGAGGAAGAACATATCACTGAAAGAGATGGCAACATGCCTTCTCCATGCCAAGCATCTACCTCCTTCTCTTTGGGATAAAGCAGTAAACTGTGCTTCATATTTGCAGAATAGGGCGCCCCACAAGTCAATGGTTGGGTTCACACGATTCGAAGCACTGCATGGGTATAAGCCCAATGTCTCACATCTGAGAGTTTTTTGGTTCCAAAGCTTGGGCCAGAATACCACTTGACAAGAGGAAGGCCTTCCAAGCCCAAAGTAGCAAATGCATTCTGCTGGGATATGCAGAAGATGCAAAAGCTTACAAACTGATGGAGGTTGCTACCAGAAGATGCTTCATTGAAAGAAGTGTCCAGTTTGAAGAAGATCAACTACGTGATACTCCTCCAGTAGCACAGGAAGGTATAACTATTTCTCCACCTATTTTTTATGATGATGATGTACTACAGGTTTTGGATTCAGATGAAGAAGATCACATACAACATGATCCTATTATTGAGATTAAATCTCAAGAGATTCTAGATCTAGATCCAGTACCCATTCCTAAACAGAAGCCTAAACCCAGATGGACTCAAAAGCTTCTTGATGAAGCTAGAAGTGATGTTGGAGTTCCAGAAAACAGAAGAAGAACTAGGTCCCAGTATCAGAATGAGCATGTTGCACTATCCCTCACAGATTCGCTCTCTACAAAATGGTGCAGCAAAGTTCCAGGTCGGTGCTACTTGATGATGGCGAATGATCAGCTACATGGCCCACAGAAGCATAGATTTGATCATTCCCTACCTTCACCATCCAGCAGAAACAAATAGAGTCATCAGTTCATAAGTACATTGAGAGGTCTACTGATGGACCATGCTACTGCATAGAGCTGCAATTTTACAGTCTTGTTTTTTCTCTAGTTATTTTTCTAAGGAGGAAGCTTATATCTTCTAAAGATAGCTTGCATATTGCTATTTTCCTGCTTATTTTTTAAGGTGGGGGGGAGGTTTCCCATGAGGTTTTCCCCTATTTCCTTAGTTGTATTAAGCAAAAAAAAAATTA
This sequence comes from Pseudotsuga menziesii, assembly GCA_001517045.1. Classification (NCBI taxonomy): domain Eukaryota; kingdom Viridiplantae; phylum Streptophyta; class Pinopsida; order Pinales; family Pinaceae; genus Pseudotsuga; species Pseudotsuga menziesii. The sequence goes on along the minus strand of LPNX011120952.1, from coordinate 131,296 downwards.
TTATCTTCTAGATTGTATTTGGGTGACCTATGGTCTTGTTACGAGGGCCCACAGTTGTCCAAGTTAGGATTCGGGGGGGGTGTTAGGATTATTAATCCTCTGTTGGTCAAATGTCTATTAGATTAATTATTGCCTAACTTACGAACCTTAAATTAATTAATTGTACAATTGGGTCCACTTGGCCTAATGGGGACACATGTACCAGTCACTGGAGTGTGGGGAACACTGCTAGAGGTTAACTTCCACTTACTGCATGTGCATGCATCAATTTGGGCGCCTCCTAGACCAATCCCTACATTTTAGGAGCCACTGGGAGTCCCGACACCAACCTAATTCTGTTAGTTGGTGTTAGTACTAGTTAGTCTTAGTTAGCCCCCAGTTACATTCAGTTACTTCACAGTCAGTTAGGATAGTGCTACCAATGCATGGATAATGCATGGTTGCACGGGGAGGAGCGCTTTTTCTACCTACCACACTCAATTTCACTGAGTTAACTAGCTCTCAGTGGTTGTTGGAGTTATTGGTCATCAGGGAGTTGTCTATTTGAACTCCGATATTGATTTGGAGACCTTGAGTTAGAGATTCAGTTAGATACAATCATATCCACTTGGAGGATCCGAAGTCATATCCCATGCATTCGAATTCTACCTATGTAAACTATTGTAACACCGGATATTATTATTGTGAATGATACTGTAAATTCTTGAGTAATACTTGTATGTTTCCTGTGTGGTTTGTTTTGTTCAGTTTGTATCTCAATTCTCCATTCTTTTGTTGCAAGCATTATTAAAACTATCTGCTTGAAGATCTAAATGGCATTCAAATTCTAATAGTTAGGAAGTGAGACGATATGAACGAATGGTGGAGATTTGGTCGGGATAGGATCAACGACTGACAAGTGATCCGGAGCATGGAGTAGCATGGGAGATAAAGGAATGGAGTGGTAGCGGATTGTAAACTACTCTCCACGTGGTGGAATATGATGAGGTCCGTTGGGAAAAGTGGTAAGGGAAAAACCACTTTCCGAGGCTTTCGAAATCGGTTCTTCGCACAATATAAAAAGACCGTTAGCAATATTAAAAGGGTTATTTTTTCATGGCGTTGAGGGAAACGTGGGACGATGACAACACACAAATTTGCATTTCAGGTTGTGGCCCGAAGGTCAACTTCAGGTCTTTTTCCACTCACGAGGTAGCTCTAACACTTTGATTCCTACTAGGTTTATTGTTATGGAATAGGTTCTAAGTTCAGTTTCACTCTGTAAGCTCATTGATAGTAAAGAAGAGGTCATAATTGACAGGGAAGGAAATGTCTTCAACACAGTACTATCTATGTGCAGTATTTCTCATTCTAAGGAACAATTGTGGGATTTTAAGTCACAAGGAATAGATATTTTGAATGTTTGCAGTTCCTTCCGGTATTATTTTTCTGTCAAACAAACCATACACTTCCCAGAATTTGTAGAGTGGTGCGTTAGTAATTATTCTCCCACTGAAAGAGTAATTATGAAAAAAAACACCACTAGAATCCTTTGTCAAGTTAATGCAAAAGTCATTCATGAGGTTTTGAATGTACCCAAGAATTTTCCTATAAATACTGAAGTTTTTAGTGAAGAAACCCTGGTTTAGTTGTATAGAGAGTGTAAGTCTGAAGTCAAAAATGTCTTCTTATCAGATATTTTAAAAACTGGTTATTTGGTAGAAAATCTTGTTCTTCCCTTAAATATCAGTCTATTCTGAGAAGAAGTTCAGTCAATTTTATCGATGTTGAGTCAAATATTGGGTTACGATGATGATAAGTTTGTAACTAAGGTTATGTTGGGCTTCTTGTTGAGAACAAATTTACATGACCCAGAGTTAAACAAAGTTTGTTGCCTCGGCCTATATGAGTTTTTAGCCACTACAATTAATGCTCAGTTGGCAGATTTTCCTAACTTGAAGCATTTTAGATATCGGTCATATTTATTGAACATGCTCTTATGCTCCAATATATTTGAGTTGCATTTCATCATAACGGTTTTCTCTCTTGGACTCCCAGAACAAATAAATGTATTTGAGTTTGTGAATAAAATTATGCGAAAGTGTATAGAATCATGTTTGATGAGGAATTGCCTAGAGTGTTGGATGAAATGAAGAATACTTTGCATCCTTCGCCATAGAGTTGTATAGGGGATTGGTTATTGTATAGGAAATTTACCGTTGTTCACGTGTATGGTTTTACTAGACCACCTTACAAGTTTCCTTCCTTTTTAACTCCTAGAATTTTCACATTAAAGTTTATCAGACAAAGGTTGTGTTAGGAGGAAGAGCATTTTGTTGCTTTCAAGAAATCATTTGATGTAAAGTTTCTCTTTAATATTGGTTCTTTTATTTTTAAAAGTAAAGTTTCATTGTCTATTGTTGAAAATTTACGAGTAGCCATGTATTTGCAAAAGATGGAAAGGTTAAATTATGATCTGCAACAAATTATATCACAGATAAGACAACAAAATAAGAACAAAGCCTTCGAACATCAATTGATAGAAGGCATGGATAAAATGGCTAATTTGTTGGACTTTAAGCAGTATTGTGAAGAAATCAAAGAAGAAGTAGTAGAGGTAGATAAGGAGAGAAGAAGTGACTTGGCCTTAATAGTACAAACACCATCTAAATCTGCTTACAATGAACAAAAGAACCCTTTCGGAGATTGATATAATGGATGTCGATGATAAAAATTCAACAAGAGAATAAAAATACAGTCTGGAAAGGAAATAGTAAAATAAGATGAACAGAATGTGGATGTTCCAGAGAAAAGACTTCTTTTACAACAACATCATGTACATATATAGAAATATTATTTTACTGGTGAAAATAACATAGAGTCAGACTCGAGATACAAGTTTGAGTTTGGTTTTGTTTCGAGTTATGCAGAGAAAAAGAAGCAGTCTTTGGATGAGACGCAAAATATTTTTCCCTAGGTGAGACAATTAACGGATCAACAACTTTCGTTGATTTCCACCAGGGATCTAGAGATGAATACATTGAAATTTGTTGTGGTTAGTGATGAAAAAGTTTCAGAAATGGACTTCAAGTTGGATAAAATTAGTGTACCTGATAAAATCCAACTTCAATGGCACAGACTGGTGTTGTATCATATTTTGATTTGTTGAAAGCTACTTTGAAAATTATAAAATTGCAATCAGTCATTGACAAGTTGGAAAACCAACTTAGACAGGAGAAAGTACAGAACAAAGCCAGTTTAGTTCAAATTAAGAAGCTACAAACATATCTCATAACTTCAAAGACTAAACCTACTAATGTTCAAGTGACTAAAAATTTGTTGGAAGAAAAATAAAATACTATTCAGGAACATAAGAAAAAGTTGAAGGTTTGAGGAACGCAGCATGTTCAGTTGTCATAATTAATAGTGTTGCAACAGCAAAAAGAGAAAATTCATCAAGAGATGATGGATTTTAAAGGAAAAGTATTGAAATTACAGGAAGAAAAGAAAGCTTGGAAAGTTGAACGGTCAAGATTTATATCTCAAATTTTAGTTTTAAATGCAAATTGGAGGGAAGAAGAGGAAGTATCAGAAGAATTAATGAGTCGGCCTTTGATTCAAAATGAAGACCAAGTGAATGATCCTCCTGTGAAAGAGTTATCCATTTCCATGTTGCAAATAAACTTAAGAGAAGGAGAAATAAAAGGAAGAAAATGCCAAACTTAAACAAGAGATTACTCAAATTATTGAAGAAAAGAATAAGATGTTGAGTGAGAAGAAGCAATTGCAAAAGAAGGTGAATGAATTGAATGAAAAAGTAATAGGTAGGACACCTTTGCAAGGAGCTAAGCACCTTATTTGGGATACATTGGCTATATAAATTACAAAATTTATACCTTATTTAAATTATGGAAATGATAAAAATTTAATAGTAGATATGGCCTTCCAAAGGTGCAAAGTGGTGAATGAAAATTTGGATAAGAAGCCATTGGATACATCACATAACTCTATTAATTTCTTGAACACTTTGACATATGAGAATATGCAAAAAATGTGACTCATAGACAGATTAGCCATCATTTTATGGGCTAGAAAAATTATCAATAAGCATAATCTTGTTAAAGCTTTACAGGAAAAGGCCAATCAGATGCTTCTTCAGACTAAGGATTTCAGAAAAAAAAATATTTCAAGAGATTTTTTATGAAGGTCTCCCTCCTTTTTGGGATAATGATGGAAAATTATTTTCCCAGGAAAAATATCATAACTTGTTGGTGCGGAGCCATATGGACCATTTGAAATTTGAATATCTAACAAAAGGGATGACTGGGAAAGTCATCATAGAAAAATTAGTAAAATTAACATATTATTTTGAGATATTTGATCGATTCCTGATTACCCAAAGAAATTTACCACATATTTCTTATACCCAGTATGTGGAGTTGGAGGTATCGATCAAGGAAATGATGGACCATGACATCCCGAATAATGAGCAATGGAAAGTTGTGGAGAAATTAGGAAAGACCAAGTACATACTACATCAATGATGAATATGTGTCACAGTTCAAAGGAGCGGTTTGAGTACCTATTTTGACATGCCACATGGATTTTTATAATATTTATTATTTAAGAGTTGTGTTACAAGAAATTTGTTAAGCATTTGCTCAAGCCACTTTGTATATATTTTGACTTTTATGATGTATTGGGGTTGGATCCCAAAGAAAGAAGCAGACAGTTGGTGAACAATAGTTTTTTATCTTGAAATACAATTTTGCAGAGAATAGAGAAAATAAACTCTTCTCTGAAACATAAATTCTTGTGGCAATGATTCTACGTTTGTGATCTTCTTTATGTGTATGTGTTAATCTTTACCCCAGTCTTTCATTATATGTCTTTCTTCTTGGTATTCGAGTGAGAACAAATGGTTTGGAATTCATCTATGGTGCTCCAAATACATGCAATTGAATGCTCACACTTTTATGTCTAACATTACATTAAAATTATTCCTTAAATTGATGCTTTGATGTAATGGATTATTTCTCTTAATATCTGCTACCATCTTATACCAAAATTTATGACTGAATATTATTGCCTTCCCAGCTTCTGAAGTGGATTTTTTTTTTTTATCTGCAAAGCTAAGTATCTTTATTGGTTTGACTCCATTCTCCCAATGGTTTCTTTCTTCTGATCTTGCCAATTATAATCTGAAAATTGTCATGATTCATGTTTGGAAATTCTAGCCATTGTACATGTTGGTGAAAAATATTAAACGATTAATAAACTATCCAACGATTTAAATTGTCAACCCGAGGAGAGCGTAAACTTGTGAGGTACAGAAAAAATATATGCATGTTCAGAGTAACACTAACATAATCTAATATTCCATGCAACCAAAATCTTAGTAAACATGCGACTAACATAATCTAAGAAAACACATGCGACTGAAATTGAACCTAGTTTACGAAAGCAGTAAATGACATTAAAATAAATATAATCTAGGAAAGCATGAAATTGCATAAAATAAATTTAACTAAGAAAACATAAAATTGCATGAAATAAACTAATCCAAAACAATCAACATTTGACATGCGAGGTCACATAAAATAAACACTACTAACTCATAATAAATAAATCAAAATCAATATGGAGAAATCAAAATATTTATTCTAAAACATCAAATCCATTACAAAAGGATCAAATCCATGACTAACTCTCAAAAAGATAAAATATTTCTCTATTTTTAGAGAGGCCTCCACTACTCCCAAATGAAGAGAGATCACTCTTATTTATACACGAGTTGCTTAGAAAAGAGGGTAGATGTAGATCCACTTTTCTCTCAACCTATTTTACATAATTACAAAATATTTATCCCTTCAAATCCTCACAAATCCTCTCACAAATCAGCGATATCTTTGAAAATAAATTGCATCCATATCTTCATGATTTTCCTCATTTGAATATGCTTGAATAATTATCTTCAAATCTCCACATATTGGAGAAAATATTTGAGAGGCTTGAATAATTCTTTTGTTGAAAACTTCACATATTCCTACACATTACAAAACTCATATAATTTTGAGATATACATGAAAATATGTTAATTTTCTAATATTTAATCACAAATTCTCTCAAAATACATAAAATAAATGAATTGGAAAATACTAGAGCTAAACCCATATTTAATTATGAAAAATGTATTAATTAATGGTTTATAGAGTGATGGAATATTGATAATGTGAAAAATGGTGGAAGGAAAAAAGGATAAAAGTCTGATATTTTGGAAGCCAAACACTCCCCCCAACTAAACATGTTGCATGTCCTGATGCAACTTTGCATTGAGTTTCTTTCGAACCTTTGGCTTCTTAAACTCAGCTTTGCATGATTATGTTTTAGCAAATCATGCCATGACTCGAGATACTTGAGTGACGGTTGCTTTTTATGGTTGGTTCTTGTGTAACAACCATGAATGTTACAAGTATTGGTTCTCGTATAACAACACTTGACTTTGATTTTCTCTTCTTTTCTTTGATTTTCTCCTCCTTCTTTTTTAATTTTTTTTCAAACATTACTTGAACATGTGCATGCTTTCAAAATGATGAGCCACTAATATACATATCCATTGATTCCTTCTCATATTTTGAATTTAGAATCAAATAGCAACAAATATAAGTTGGGAGAAACATGTTGGCGAAAGGTAATGGAATGTAGAATATGGGAATGAGTGTCCCCCTAACCAAAGGTATTTTCTATCTATGAGGAAGGAAATGTAATGTGGTAAGGGAATTTTTCAAATTCATTATGTTTGGTATTCAAGGAATTACATGATTAAAGATTAGAAAACAACATACCTTCACTGACCCAAAAAATTGGTGGACTATGCAAGAGGAATGTAGTTGATGCTGATGTTGGATCACGGACTAGGAAGTGAAGGAATCTGAACTCTTTGGTTGTATGAATCAAAATTTGAAAGTGGAACTAGGGTACTCTCATATGGATGGAAGTATGTTGTTGTAAAACTGTTGATGGAGTCATGAAAAATATAGTCTTCATCTGCTACAAAACTCGATGGTACAATTATTACCATGCAAATAAATGTGTTGATGTCGAGCATGGAAAGAAGTCATTGGATTATCGACCATTGATGGATGTCGTTAACCAATGTGAGGCAAGCTCACCATTGATGTCAATGAGTGCCCAAGTACCTAAGTACATCTTGCGAAGTGTGAATAAATGAGTTGATGTCGAGCCACATGCAAGATCTAACGATCAAGGGACATTGGTGTATTCCCATGATTATTAGCAAGAAAACTTTTGATTAAGGCATGCAAGCCTCAAGGTACTAAAAATAACTCTAGTATATATCTCAGATAATGTGCTAAGGTCGATGGGGCAAGACTTGTTGAAACGTGGTCCTTAAGGAATCCCACATCAGTCAACGTGAGTTGTACAAAATGTGTGGTAGGACTATAGATGAAAGATCTCACAGTTAAATAGTTTTTTATGACAAATATAATAAGGCGATTCAGGCATGGAAAGGAAGTTGAATGGTTTTATTCATGAGTCAAAAGATGAACTGAAAAAATAAAAAAAGAATGTATGCGACTCAGAAAGGTAGACATGCGGGAAGTCATGATGTGTAAGGAAATGAAACAGTAGACTCCAACATGGATGACTAACAAGCTTTGAAGGAGGAAGGCAGGTAAACAGATGATGGCACAAATGATTTTTTGAAAGGCTCTTTATAGAGGAAAATGACATGGAAAATGTGATAAAAATATCAACACCTTCAAGCTTTCATGAAGCATGTTTTCTTCGGAAAAGTTTTGTGATTCTTGCAAATCACTTATGCATGAACAAGGCTTCTTGATTGTATTAGAACCTGTAAAAGTTTAGTATTATCCTGCAACAAAATTGTGAGAGCATCGAAAAACATAAAATGTAGAAAAAATGTGTGCTTTAGCAAATCAAATTCACAACTAAATGAAATGCATTTTTACCTATTACCGCCATGCATCTTAGACCTGTTTCGAAACTTGTTTAGAGTGACTCAAGAAGTTAACTTGAAATGCAAAACCATGATTCCGATAATGTTCCCATGAAGTGTTAAAATCCATTTTAAAAAAATTATATTTTTTTACAAAAAAATTTATTGACAAAATTTTTATTGTTTTATTTCGTTTTCCAATTTTTTTTCTTTTTGTTTGTTTTAATATTGTTTTTATTTTAAATGCAGAGAGCCTTATATTTTTATTTTGTTTATTTTTTAAATTTTTGCATTGATAAAAAAATACAACAAAAAACAATAATGCAAATTACAATCTGAAAATTCTAAGCATTACCTCGCTAGTCTTCAATTATCGACTCAATTCCAAACTTTTGACTCAGACCACTCCTCATTGTTCATTGAAATTAATTAGTGATTAAGAAGCCACAATTTTAATGTGATTTAAAAGTTAAATATCAGTACGAGAAACAGGAAAATTGAGACTTTTAGGCTGTGAAGGAAGATCAAGAATTTGTCGATGTAAAATGTAGCCCCCTTGTTGGTTGTAAGTCGTTGGATTTGATTGGGTTGGATTGCTGGATTAGCAGGCGGTGGTGTATCACTCGATGTATCATGCGGTCTCTTCCCACCTGCTTTGATATGTGTATCACTCTTATTATATCTTATTCCCAATAAATTGTCCAACCATGTGGTGGGGAGTTCACAAAATAGAAAACAATCATAAACTAAAAATTTAAATAAGAGTTTAATGAACTTCGAGAAAAATCATACCATCCACAGAGAATCAGACATGCTCTCCCTCTATGCGCGATCTGCAAAAGCTTCAGGGTTGCATTAATTTTTTTCCTCTACAAATATGATCTTGAGATTATGCACAGTGAATTAGCCGGTTGATCATGTCTCACCACCTGTTTTATAATACTTTATATCGTCTCGATCTGAAGCGGTCCCGTGGTGCAGCAGGAGAAAGTGTACATCCAGCCTCGTCATCCCTCCTCGACCATTTTTAAGGAATTTGAATTTGATTGATGGCTATGTATATATATAGTTTTAACATGATTTCAGCATGACCTAAAACAACCATAGATAAAGAGGGATTGAAAAAACGAAGTGATCATTCTGTGACACTTTGACTATCAAAACATTTATCTTTACTAGGTCCACATGCGTGTAGATATTTTTAAACTACTTTGAAACAAGCATCACAATCGATTCAAAGATTTTCCCGACTTAGAGATTCAGCTTAATTGTAAATTTATCGAACACAACTCCAATTAAATACCACCATACTTGGATTCTATCAAGGACAACAATTTCAGATGGTCTATAGTGATTAATGATACAGCTGCAAGCTCAATTCGAATATGAGAAATATATAGAAAAGAACAAAGTCGATTCAGGTGTGAAGTTACCCAAAAGAGACGTTAATCTATGAATGGCCTCTGGCGTAGGTATAATTAGTGGAGCTCCTCTGGGACAGAAGGTTTCCTTGCAAATCTCGTACACCATCTGCACTATAGTATTGTTGCTCATTTGCACTAGGTAAGGAGGATCTTTTAATAATCCTTATAAGTTGCGACAGAACCACTGACTAGACCTGTAACTTTCCTTACTGTGGGTGCTTGCAGGTTTATTTTCATAGCGGTAGCACATCGAAAATTAGATTTATAATGGAATATGGATTCATGCGGTGAAGCTGTAGGGGTGCAGGGGCATGGGGATTGGAGACGATCGGCTAAGATCTAGGGTTGATCATAACTTTCACAAGTGAGAGCCACGAGACATAAGTGGTTTCATTTTATGGCTATGGATAGATGAGTATTGCATTACCAAAGCGTGATTGAGTATAGGTGGGTTCAATTGCTTCATTTGTTCCAAGATTGTTGAGCTTTTTCCCATCCGGCATAGCTGCCTAACACGGCCGGTCATTTTAGGACAACAGAAGAGCCGGTAATCATCTGGTCACCAGAAACATGATGAGGCCCATGTGATCCCATCAATCTCACCACTCAAGACGCTATGGCTCTAGTGGTTGTCAAACTATCTATCTCCTTGATCTTAATAGTCCCCTCGACTATAAATGCAGGTGTTTTTGCTCTGACATTATATATATTTTATCATTGTCCATGGTATTTGGACATGCGCATTCCTTTTAAAGCCTAATATATTTTGGGATCACACCCCACAAATCACCGTACGACAACAACCAGTGAGAAAAACAACCAAAAGGAAGGCAGCTAGGAGATAACGTCAAAATCACGATATTGATTTCATGTTTCCGCTATTTGTTTTTTTCGTTGAGAGCAGCGCTTATAGGCAGCTTCAAAATGTTGGAATAAAGGGATCTTATCTCTAGTTTTAAGCCAATGAATTAGCATAAGAACCAGCGATGTTCGACGTAATGGATTTTTATTTATTGCGGCACTCCACTATTCGGTATTTCAGCGACCAAAACCGCCATGTAAAGGGGTATGTCACTATAAATATATCGCATGAGCAGTTGACTTGCCATTCTTTTGTTTTGTTTTTTTAACAGAAACTCAACACACCCTTGCTCGTTCCAGCTTTGGAACACTTAATAGCAATCCAGAATCTCTACTCAGTTGTCCAAGAAAGAGACCGTATCGGATCGATCCTATCATTCCACGATAAAAGCACTATTGCTTTGATGCTCCTTTGAAGGAGAGAAGCAGTTGCCCTCAATGTTGGAGGGAGCTGGATTAAGAACCCTGTTAGCAGAAATTCTGATTCTGCACAATGCGGAATAATAAACTCTTAAACAGAATCGAAATAGCAATACCAATAGATCATACCTCCACCCATTGATGCTACTGACTTGCTGTGGAAGATTTCCCTGTTCCACAAGCTTCAGCTTCCTGTACGGCGCTTCCAAGCTCTGCTTTCTCCTTCTTGATGGTGTAAAACTGAAGGGGATTGAGATAGTGAGCTTGGGGACCAACAGGGGTTTTAAATAGCCAAGCTCCCATCAAGCTTTTAATGGCTATGTGTCTTATGTTCCACAGATCTAGGTGATGGACCACTCCAAAAGCTCCCAACAAGAAAACGTTTGCCATACCAAGTGAACCGTTGGAGATCTTGAGGAGCCGCTGAATGAAGATGAACCGTCAGCCTTGCTGAACGGACGCGGGAGCTTACATTCTCCCACTTGGTCCATACTTCCAAACTTAATGTCTCATCTTAAAACCTATTGACAAACTGTATTAAGTAATAGATACAAGAATCATGGCGATAAGTCCTCTTATGACAAGTATTACCTTCCATGTATTACTATGTATTTATTGCTATTTTAATATATGTGGCAACAATTTCTTAATGAATAAACCTTATTTTTATTCTTGGTCCTCACAGATGAATTTTCTCAAATAAACTTAAGGTGCACATATGTATGAGAAAAAACATCACAATAATTAAGACTTTCATTAAATATACATTGTCCATACAATGAGAAACTACATAATGGAACCAAGTCTCATATTCAGTACATGATCCTTGAATTTAAACGGTGGCATGCCCTTAGTCAAAGGATCAGCGATCATCAAATCAATGCTGACGTGCTCAATGATCACTTTCTTTGCTTTAACACGTTCCCTGATGGCTAAATACTTAATGTCGATGTGTTTATTTTGACTCCCACTTTTGTTGTTTTTAGCCATAAAAATAGCAGTTGAATTGTCACAATACATTCTCAATGGCTTAGAGATAGAATCCATAATTCTAAGCCCAGAAATGAAACTATTAAGCCATACACCATGTAAAGTAGCCTCAAAACAGGAGACGAACTCAGATTCCATAGTGGAAGTGGCAATCAAGGTCTGCTTGGCACTCCTCCATGATACAGCTCCACCGGCCATCATAAAAATGTATCCTGATGTTGATTTGCGTGAATCAACACATCCAGCAAACTCAGAATCTGAGTAGCCAATTACTTCCAAATTGTCCGTCCGTCTATACATAAGCATGTAGTCTTTAGTTCCTTGAAGATACATCATTACTTTCTTTCCAGCTCTCCAGTGGTCTATACCTGGATTACTCTGATATCGTCCCAACATTCCCACAATAAATGCAATGTTAGGCCTTGTGCAGACCTGAGCATACATTAGGCTTCCGAGAGCAGAAGCATATGGAATGTTCTTCATTTGTTCCCTTTCAAGGTCGTTCTTCGGGCATTGGTTCAAATTGAACCTATCACCCTTCACAATGGGAGCTATACTTGGTGAACAATCCTTCATCCGAAATCTCTCTAAAATTTTATTAATATAGGTTTCCTGAGACAGACCTAAGAGGCCTCGAAATCTGTCTCTATGGATCTTAATGCCAATGACATAAGATGCCTCACCCATGTCCTTCATATCAAAATTTTTAGAGAGGAATTGTTTCACTTCATGCAACATACCCTTATCATTGGTTGCTAGCAAAATGTCATCCACATATAAAACAAGAAAACAAATTTTACTCCCACTAACTTTCAGATATATGCATTGATCCATAATGTTTTCTTCAAAACCAAAAGAAGAAATTATATTATGGAATTTCAAATACCATTGGCGGGATGCTTGTTTTAAACCGTATAAAGATTTCTTAAGCTTGCAAACCAATTGCTGACCATCACTAGAGGGGAATTTCCTTCAGGTTGTTTCATGTAAACCTCCTCCTCTAAATCTCCATTTAGAAAAGTCGTTTTCACATCCATTTGATGCAACTCCAAGTCGAAATGGGCTACTAATGCCATAATAGCGCGCAAGGAATCTTTCTTAGATACAGGAGAGAAAGTCTCCGTGTAGTCGATTCCTTCTTTTTGAGTGAATCCATTAGCAACAAGTCTAGCCTTGTATCTCTCAATGTTGCCCAATGAGTCTTTCTTTGTCTTAAAGACCCATTTACATCCAATGGATTTTGCACCATTAGGCAACTCAACAAGATCCCAGACTTCGTTACTCTTTATAGAATTCATCTCTTCCTTCATGGCATTGTACCATAATTCTGATTCTTTGCAATTCATGGCTTGTGAAAAGGACTCGGGATCATTTTCGGCTCCAACGTTAAAGTCAAATTCTTGTAGATACACAACATAATCATCACGCATTGATGATCTCCTTGGTCTAGTAGATCTTCTTAATGTTGTATCACTATCTTCTTGAGAAGTATGTGGTTCAACTCGTTGTTCAAAAGTTCTTGGAAACTCTTGAACTACCTGATCTACTAGAATGCCGTCAGCAGCTTGTGGAACTTCAACAATTGGTTGTTCAACACCAGTTTGTACTTGAGGGGTGCTGTGAACAATAACCAATCTATCACTTGAGGTGGAAGGGTGAGATTCTGAATGATCCTTCTCGGAAACTATGTTCCTGGTTAGATCGCTCCCACTGATCAAGTCATTTTTAAGAAATTTTGTATTTCTTGATTCCACAATCCTAGTGCTGTGAGATGGACAATAAAATCTGTAACCTTTAGACCTTTTAGCATATCCAATGAAATACCCACTAATGGTCATTGGGTCCAGCTTCTTTTCTTGTGGATTATATATTCTCACCTCAGACGGGCATCCCCAAACACGCATATGTTGCAAATTCGGTTTCCAACCTTTCAATAACTCAAATGGCGTTTNTTTGAAAGGTCCATATTGGTGTGGAAGGGTGTTCAAGATGTAGTGCACCAGGAAAGACTCTGATATTTCAACCTCGAGTTTCTTCAATTGAGCCACAGTGTCTCTCATTTGCATGATATGCTCGCGCACACCTTTCACACTAGTGAGCCTTAGGGATGAGAACTTCATGATTAGGGTGTTTGCTAGTGCCTTGTCTAAAGTGACGAATTGATCATCAATGGCTTTCAGCGAATCTCGGACCCTTTCATGTTGATCAACTGAACCACGAATACCAGCTGAAATTTTAGTCTTAATGAACATCATGCTCAAACGATTAGATCACTCACATCGCTCATAAAGCGTGATGTCCGCTGCAGTGCTGGTATTGGTGAGTGGTGGTGGTTCATTTTTCATGATAGCATAATCTATGTCCATCCATCCCAAATGAAGGAGAATTCTCTCCTTCCAGACCTTATAGTTATCTCCCTTAAGTTCAGGGATATCATAATGAATTTCAGAGAAATTTGCAGGTTGTACAACTGCATAAAAATAAATATCATATGCTTACGTTAAAATTGAGACCAAATAAAATTCNAGTCCACAAGGATTTAGGAAGATTGGAGCTGCTAAGCATACTCCGCACCATGTCCAATAAAGTTTGATTTCTTCTTTCTGCTACACCATTCTGGTCGGGTGAATCAGGCATGGTGTATTGGGCAACAATCCCATGCTCTTGAAGAAATTTAGCGAATGGTCCAGGTGCTTGTCCATCTTCTGTGTATCTACCATAATATTCTCCACCTCTATTTGATCTCACGATCTTAATTTGCTTGCCGCATTGTTTCTCTACTTCAGCCTTAAATATTTTAAAGGCATCTAATGCTTTGTCCTTTTTATGAAGCATGTAGAGATACATATATCGTGAGTAATCATCTATAAAAAAGATGAAGTATCTCTAACCATGTGAGTCCATCTCTGGACTACATATATCAGTATGTATGATCTCTAATATGTCCAAACTCCTATTGGCACTTTTCTTTGACTTGTTGGTTTGCTTTCCTTTTATGCAATCCACACAAGTCTCAAAATTAGTGAAATCCAGAGTATTAAGTACTCAT
>LPNX011120952.1:52027-116035 GCA_001517045.1 Pseudotsuga menziesii | reverse complement strand
GTCTGTCTATAAGCCCATATACATCAAGAAAACGTTCACCAAAATGTTACTTGACAAAATACAGCTTCAGCTTCAACAATGTACTATTCAGTAAACTTATGATCACCCAAAATAAAATTCTTTCCAGCTAAGAAAGCAAGTATTTTTACTAGAGCCTAAATATAAAAAAATTTATTTCAGGCTTCAAGATTTCTTAGTTTTACCTCAAAATAAAAGATCTGGCTCCTTAAACTTCAAAAGGAACCCAAAATCAACAGTACAGAACTAGAAAGAAAGAAAAAACAATACAGAGCTTTCACAAAACCTATATTAGATTGCCAAAAACACAAATATAATAGAACACATACATTTATCAAACCTATGTTGAGATTTAAAATACATCAAGGGATAACCAGAGACTTGGAGATGGATTTCAATGCCGTCTCTCTACATTGGTTCTCTTGGAGGGATGAACCAAAATATCAATTTATACAACGTATCAGATATAGATTTGATGAAATCTCACATACCAAGCAGGAAAAGAACGTTGGGAACTTCTCATCACCGGTGTTAAGCCATACGCTTATAAATTGAAGGGAGTTTCGGATTTCTTTTCCGGATCTAAGTAGATTGAAAAAGCAACTAAACCATATCTTATAAAATACAGATAGTTTCTTCTCCAAATCTAAGCAGATCGAAAAGCAGCTAGACCATGTGAAATTGTGGATGATGTTTTAGATTTGTACATCATAATAAAAACCATGCATACAACGATTGGAAAATTCATTCACGCCTATCGCAGATCCAATTATTGGAAAACTGAATCAATCCCTCCGATCTGCCCGGCATGACTTCAAAATCTAAGATAAATCCAGTATACATGGTTCCGTCTATAATACAAATCCAGCACCAAGGGAGAACCGACCACCACAAAACAGGTCACAAACAGTCACGGCAGCCCTAGACAAGTTTAACAAGTCACACCCTCCTCTAACATGCTCACGGCTAAGGATAAAAAAGAAAAACGGATGCACAGCAACTACATACAGAACACCAAGGCAGAGAGAATTGGCTCTGATACCAACTGTTAGCAGAAATTCTGATTCTGCACAATGCGGAATAATAAACGCTTAAACAGAATCGAAATAGCAATACCAATAGATCATACCTCCAGCCATTGATGCTACTGACTTGTTGTAGAAGATTTCCCTGTTCCACAAGCTTCAGCTTCCTATACAACGCTTCCAAGCTCAGCTTTCTCCTTCTTGATGGTGTAAAATTGAAGGGGATTGAGATAGTGAGCTTGGGGACCAACAGGGGTTTTAAATAGCCAAGCTCCCATCAAGATTCTAATGGCTATGTGTCGTATGTTCCACAGATCTAGGTGATGGACCACTCCAAAAGCTCCCAACAAGAAAACGTTTGCCATACCAAGTGAACCGTTGGAGATCTTGAGGAGCCGTTGAATGAAGATGAACCATCGGCCTTGCTGAACGGACGCGGGAACTTACAAACCCTACCAAAGGAAACCGATCGATCATGTCTTGACCTCTGCAGATAACCATTGCCACAAGTATTCAAGTTGTGAGGATGGATCGTTAGTTTATGAAATCAATGAGATATTGGTTTATGAGTCCTAGCTCAAACTGAACGCAACATAACTATGGGAGCAAATTCTATGAATTGTATGGGCTGGTAAATCATCCAAAAAATAATATATTTCTTCAGCTAACAGGAAAAACATTGAATGTTAAGTTTGGCAATAAGTATAAAGATACAATGTTTTATTCTCGATTTGATTTTCTATTGTTTTGGAAGGTTTCTGCATGAAAGGATGAATGTTGGCAGGGCAATTACATTTGCAAGTTCATCATTTAACGGTTTGTTGCAGGTTTTAGTGTGGTAGGTCGAAAGATACAGAGAAACCCTCAATAGAGCCTGGGTGCAAATCATACTTTATTCACAACCATTTTCAGTTCAAGGTGTAAGGCAAATATTATTTTTTTAATCATTCCTAAAACTTGTGAAATTTATTGGTTGAAGGAAAATTGAAATGAAATGTTTATTTATTTTTGTAGCAAATGGAAATCTAAAAATAAAAATTCAATCATTTTTACATCATCATATTTTTTATTATCCAAAACTAAAATTAAAACTTAAAAAAATTAAACATGTTTTATTTTTAACCTACACATTACAAAACTCATACAATTTTGAGACATAAATGAAAATATGTTAATTTTCTAATATTTAATCACAAATTCTCTCAAAATACATAAAATAAATGATTTAGAAAATACTAGAGCTAAACCCATATTTAATTATGAAAATGGTATTAATGAATGGTTTATAGAGTGATCGAATATTGATAATGTGAAAAATGGTGGAAGGAAAAGAGGATAAAAGTGTGATATTTTGGAAGCCAAATAGTACCTAAAGAAAAATTACTACTTCGGTGACCTTAGGTGGTAATTTTATTAAGGGAGCGGGCTTTGACTGAAAAAGCTTAGGTGGTAATTTTATTAAGGGAGCCCGCTTTGACTGAAAATGCTAGTTTTTAGTCTAAAGTTTGGTTTGAGGTTACCTCTGAGACTTTTCTTCTACAACCAAAGGAAATTATTGAGTGATAACAAGGAGGAATATACAATTCTCAATCCACCTTCCCAGACCCTTTCCTAGAATCTATGATCATGTTGAATCACACCTACTAGATAAAATTTTCAAGTGGAGAAATTAATACATGCCAACAAATCTCATACAAAGTGTCACATCTCTTTCTTCCATCATCGTTGAAAGATAATTCATATTATTTTAATCCCATTAATGTCTAGATGGAAGAAATTTAAAAATATCACTTTCAACCTTGGCACGATCTCACCTTACACCATTATGATATTTTCTCGGTTTTGAACAAGGATGATATTGCTTTTAATTTTCTTAAATCCTGCATCCTTGACTTGTTTTATCAAAAAACGACAATGAAGAGTTATTGACCTATTTAATGAGTGGCTACATCAGATTTTTTTGTTTCACCTAGATCACATTCTAGCTAATTAGTGTAAGGTAGGTAGGATAAATAAGTTCTTGCTTAAACATTATATTAAATTTTAATTTTACTTTCCTACATTTGCTTTCACAATTTGAGTTCTTGTTTTCCTAGTTTAGTTTTATTTTATAGTCTATTTTCTTTCATGTTTCTATGTGTTTATATGTCAATCACTGACAACCTGTCTGTGAGAGAGGTATAGCATTGTCATTTTGCAGGTGCATGTATTGGATGCATAGAGAGTTGTTGTGAACCAGATATGTTGAGGTTCTCAAGCACTCTCTCCCTTGGATCACTTGTCCCAGTTGGAGCCAGATGTTATCATATACTTTATAGATGGGATCTTCCTCTCACTGTTCCAAAGAAGACTTCAATTTTGAGTCTAGTCCTTACAAAAGATGCAATATTTCATATGACATTTGTGGTTGGAGGATTAACTGACTATTGATCAGCTGGATCAGAGGGGTAACCCTTGTCATTATTGATCTCTCTTCATGATCTCCCTTGTCATTCATAGATACATTTCAAACCTTATGTTTCATGGTTTTATTGATGTAATGGCTTATGTTAGATTTTGTCATGCATTGGTGGTCATTTGTTTTTGTTGGTAAACTATGAGTAGGACTTGTGCTTGGGGTGGTTTAGGTTCATTAGTGGTAGTTTCATGCACATATTCTTGTTGAAATTGAATGCTTGTGCAATATATAGATCATCAACCCTCTCTTGGTTCCATATGTATCCTTATACACCTATCCATCTCATCCATTGATTGCAAAATTTCCTTTGGCTTGGACATGGCTAATGAACTTGAGGACATCCCTCTCTGTGACCTCTTTGTTAGGATGGACACCATGTTTTCCCTAGTGTCTTAGTTTTGATGTGTGTGATGAAGCTATATGAGACCTTAACGCTTCATGTCGAATAGATACCAATGTTGAGTTTTGATCCTAGGTAGTCTAGCCACTGAAAGAGTGTCCCCTGGACTTGAAACAAGTGCTCCCCATCCTTGAAATTAGTTAGTGATTGAAAGGGTAAGTAATCCTTAATGTATGAGGTTAAGCCTACTTTCCCCTAAAAAGGAATTACTGTGGAAACTCAATCGCACCTATGGACGGTGGTTGGAAACAGAGCTAAGGTCATTTCATAATTGGTGCCTATAAGGTTATCCAGGGTCGATACATTTTAACTATTATCTAACTAAAAGATTCCAAAGTGAAATGTGCTTCAAAGAAATATCAACAACAAATAAAATAAAAAGTAAAAGAAAGAGAAAAGAAAAAAATGATATGAAGTAAAAAGAAAGGCTTGCTAGAGTCAAAGGGGTTCCCTCTAAGCACTTCATCCATTTGTAAGACACCCAACTTTACCTAGTGTTCGCCATTCCAACAAATGTCACAGAGTGTCCTTTGTCTCATTTCTCCAAGAGTGTATATCATAGGTCAGCTTCCACTTTGACTAAAACCATGATTGGATTCCATTCCACATCACTAAAGGGTGAGGTTTGATATATGCATTACATTTGTGATTAGTCTAGACATGATGATTTATTTGAAACTAGTTACTCGTGTCTTATACTACACTTAGCACTTGCATTATACTTGTTTTGTTGAACTGATCACTATGTAAAGTATGACTTAGCATGCAATTTTCCATCATTTTTTATCATTATAAAGGCACTAATACATCTTGCAGGTATTCAAGGAAGAAGAAGCCTAAGTGTATTTGGGACACCTTGAAGGAAGCAAAGGAGTTTGGGACACCCAGGGAGCCAATGAGGGTTATTCAGATGCCAGACAGATTGGGTATGGCATTAGTTTCTCGTCTTCATGATTCAGAGCCTTCTACTTTTGAGGAGGCCTCTCAACATCATGTTTGGAGAGATGCCATGATGGAAGAGTACCATTCCATCATGAAGAACGATCTTTGGGAGATAGTTACGAGACCTGAGGGGAAGTCACCGGTGACTTCTCGTTGGATTTAAAAGCTAAAACATGTTGCATATGGTAGTGTGGATAAGTACAAGGCTCGATTTGTGGCACAGGGGTTCTCACAAGTTGAGGGCGTTGATTATGATGATACCTTTGCACCGGTTTCTCGTTATACTTCTATCAGGGCATTGATTTCCATTACTGCAGAAATGGGTTGGAAGATCCATCAGATGGATGTGAGGACCGTATTTCTCATTGGAATCATATAGGAGGAGGTTTATGTTGAGTAGCCTCAGGGCTTTGAGATTCATGGGAGAGAGTCTCTTGTTTGCAGGATGAAGAAAGCCTTGTATGGGCTGAAGCAAGCTCCTAGAGCTTGGTACTCCAGGATTGACTCTTACTTGCAGCAAATGGGTTTTTAGAAGAGTGAGGCAGATCCGAATCTCTATTTCATCATGGTTGGAGATGATCCGCTCATTCTTCTGTTGTATGTGGATGACTTATTTATCATGGGAGGAGAGAGACGTATTGCAACTTGCAAGAAAGATCTTGCTTTAGAGGACAAGATGACGGACATTGGGTTGATGCACTATTTTTTGGGATTGGAGGTTTGGAAGGATCCTGGACATATTTTCCTGGGACAGGGAAAGTATGCAGTTGATATTCTGAGAATTTTTTGAATGGAGGATTGCAGGCCGATGTCTACACCGATGGTCACCAACTGGAAGAAGCTTCATGCTTCTTAGGGAGAGTTGATGGATCCTACACTATATCACCAGCTCATTGGTTCTTTGATTTATCTGGTTAACTCCAGGCCATATTTGTGTGTTGCGGTGAACACTCTCAGTCAGTTCATGGTGGAGCCTAGGAGGGTGCACTGGGTATCCGCAAAACATGTGTTGAGATACCTTGGAGGGACAATGGAATATGGTCTAGACTACAGGAGATCGGATAGGATCAGGTTGATTGACTTCACAGATTCAGATTGGGCAGCCAGTGTGGCAGACCAAAAGAGCACTTTCGGATGTTGTTTCAGTTTGGGCTCGACAACAGTGTCGCGGTTCAATCGAAAGCAAAATTTTGTTGATTTGAGTTCTGTAGAGGCCAAGTATATGACATCCAGTCTGGCTAGTTGCGAGGCGTTGTGGATTCGCAAGATATTGGTTGATTTATTTGATCAGAAGTTGAGGCCTACATTGATTTACTGTGATAATCAAAGTTGCATCCAACTCTCTGAGAATCCAGTTTTTCATGACCGGTCAAAGCATATTGAGATTAGGTATCATTTCATTCGAGATTATGTTCATAGATGAGTAATGACATTGCAGTACATTTCCACTGATGAGCAGGTTGCAGATATCCTCACGAAATCTCTTGGAAGAGGCAAGTTTATTCATTTCAGAGACAAGTTGGGTGTGGTGAAGAACAACTTCCTCTGTAAGAGGGAGTGTTGAAATTTACCTAGGAATTGTTCCCCTAAGTGACTTTTGCCTAATTCACTAGGAAAAAGGGGTTTGATTCACTTGGACTTTATATTAATGACTTGAGATGAGCATTAATTGCACTTTAGGGAAAAAGTGCACTTTAAGTGAAATATTTTAAAAGTGAGTGAAATTAATTATTTTGTGGAGAAAATTGATTTTAATCACAACCACTCATCTAGACTAATATGAGCCCTAGGATTAGATGGCTTTTCATTCACCCTAATTTTTTTACCAAAAAGGAAAGTTTCCAAGTGAAGAGGCACTTTTGCATTTGAGAGAGAAGAGAGAGCCATTTCTGAGAAATAGGAGAAATATAGCAGTAACAACAATTTTCTCTTAGCACGCATTTCGAGGAGAGAATGTATAGCAAGAGGGCACAAAATTTGAGGCAAGGTACAATTGCATTTATTGCTGGTTAGTATAGTCCATATGGTATGGATTCCGTACAACGGTACGAATCTCAAGGTAAAAAGTACAGCACTGTTTTTTAGGCATATTTTTGGGCACAATTTTTTAGAAAAAAAGTATGGCACAAATCTCAAGGCAATTTTCAGGAACGTATTTCGAGGTCCGTACATTGGCATGAAAATCGAGGCAGAAAACAGAAAAAATTATGAGTTTGCATTTTTCTGTTTGGCACAGAAAACGAGGCAGAATATTTTTCATCCGATTGAGATAAGTTGGTCTGGAAAAAATTTATGTCCATTGCTGTAAATTTTTTCTGAAAATAAAAATCTCTCTCTCATAGGTTTTCCCCAGAGGTTGGGGTTTTTCCTGGGTCATTTGACCAAAAATATTGTGTCTGAAATTTATTTTTGAATGTGGTTTATTTGCTGTTAGTGAAAATGTTGTAGAAGCTTTTCTTGTGTTTAACTCCTATGTTGTTTATGAGGAAAAAATCTAATTTGCAGCAGTAATCAAATTAGGTTGGGAATTAAACATTGTGTTAAAATGGAGTTGAAAACTGGGTTGGGAAAGTGCTGAAAATTCTACATGGTACCAAAGCTTTGTTAAAGAAGAGGGAAGATTTATATAGAGTGAAAAATTTCAGACTTTAGTTATTTCTTTTGTTAGTGGTTAGCACCTTGTTGAAACTTGAACTTTGCATAGAGAATGGCTACAGGTCTTAGGTTGGAGGATAGACTTTATGGGGCTGGGAATTTTGTCCCATGGAAATCTAGGCTAGTGTTGATATTGGAGGAGAAGGAGTTGTGGGATGAGGTGGTTCATAACACTACAGCAGTTCCTATTGTTGTTCCCCCTCCCACCGATGCAGCAACACTTTCTGCCTTCAATAAGAAAGACACAAAAGCTAGAAGAATAATCCTAGATGCAGTTAAAGACCATGTGATTCCTCGCATCTCAAGTAAGACCCGTGCATATCATATGTGGGATGCTTTGACTAGCTCGTTTCAGAGCTCAAACGAGAATAGGAAGATGGTTTTGAGGGAGAAGTTGAAAAGTATCAAGATGGTCAAAGGGGAGCTTGTGATATCTTACCTTACTAGGATCTCTAAGGTGAGAGATGAGCTTATAGTAGTGGGGGAGGTCATTCCTAATGCAGAGCTATTGTGGAAAACTATGAATGGGGTTTCAAATCCTTG
Source organism: Pseudotsuga menziesii (assembly GCA_001517045.1). Taxonomy (NCBI): domain Eukaryota; kingdom Viridiplantae; phylum Streptophyta; class Pinopsida; order Pinales; family Pinaceae; genus Pseudotsuga; species Pseudotsuga menziesii. The sequence continues at coordinate 107,994 of LPNX011120952.1, read as the reverse complement.
GGATGTGTTTGTGGAGGATTTAGTGGCTAGGGAGAACTTACCTACATGGGACAGGATATGTGATGATTTTGTTCAGGAGGAGACCCAGAGAGGTCTTGTGTAGAGCAGTGCTTCTACTAGTAGGGAGGATGTGGATTTGACAGCAAAGGGGAAGAAGAAGTTCAAGAAGGGTGGGGCCAAGCAGCAGGAGGGACAGAAGAAGGATTTGCTCACTGTGAAGTGCTTTGCTTGTCAGAATATGGCGCACTATGTTAGGAAGTGTCCATAGAAGGAGAATAAGAAGAAGCAACAGACAACAACTTCTACAGAGGTTGAGGATTTTACAGCGATATTTGAGAGAGAGTTTTCTCTCTGAACTAGACATGTTGATATAGAGAGAGCATCCATCATCACCAGTGTAGATGTTGATATTGAGAGGGAGTGTTCCTTGTTGACAGACCATTCCTTGAGTGCATCCACCACCAGTACGTGGTATATTAATAGTGGAGCTTCGAGCCACATGGCAGGTGCTTGAGTGATGTTCTCTGATCTTTCACAGTCAAATGTTGATGTGGAGGTAGTGTTGGGGGATGACACAGTTGTCAGAGAAGTTGGGTGTGGGACCATTACCTTTCTGTGAGAATCCATGAGTCCCATGATTTTGAGAGATGTACTATATGTACCTGGGCTAAAGAAGAACTTGATATCAGTTTCCATGATCGAGGATCGGGGTCTTGGGGTGTCCTTCCTGGATGGACATGTGCATGTGTTTCCCAAGACTGCATGACCATATGCTTCCTACACCATTGAAGTCAGATGTGGGAAACTGTACAAGCTCTTATTTCAGCCCCAACATGCTTTGGCACATAGCAGCAACAACGTGATTTGTGAGTTGTGGAATAGGAGGATGGCTCATCTGCATCATCCAGCTTTGTGTATGTTGAGGTATACGGTTATAGGTTTCCCAAAGTTCAGCATGAAGCACAGTGAGATCTGCAGAGTGTGTGCTTTGGGAAAGTATACTAAGAGTGCTTTTGCAAGTGGTGATAGCAGGTCAGCAGGGGTTCTTGACTTGATACATTCTGACTTGTGTGGACCTATGTCATTTGTTTCTCTAAGAGGGTTCGAGTATTATGTGACATTCATCGATGACCATTCCAGGAATACCTGGATCTACGTCCTGAAGAGCAATAAATATGAGGAGGTCTTGTAGAGGTTCCAAGAGTTCAAAGTTGTTGTGGAGAACCAGATAGGGAGGAAGATACAGGCTCTTAGATCAGATAACGGGGTGAGTATACCTCCAAGGAGTTTGATGGATATCGCAAACAGGAAGGAATTCGGAGGCAGTTGATAGTTCCATACACTCTTAAGAAGAATGGAGTGGCAGAAAGGAAGAACAAATCTATTGTTGAAGCAATGAGATCTATGTTACATGATCAGTCACTTCCTTTCTTCCTTTGGGAAGAGGCATGCAGTACAGTTGTTTATCTTTAGAAGAGGAGTCCCCATCGTGTCGTGGGGAACAAGACACGTAAGGAGAGTTTCACAGGAAAGAAGCCTGAGGTGAGTCATTTTAGGATATTTCACTGCTTGACTTATTCACATGTCCCTTTTGAGAAGAGGACAAAGTTTAAGCCCACAGCAAAGAGAGGCATCTTTGTGGGGTATGATGAGACTTCGAAGGCCTTCTGCGTTTATCTTCCTTCTCAGAGGAAGGTGGTAGTGAGTAGGGAAGTGAGATTTGAGGAGGAGCAGGCCTTCAGGGAGTCTAGAGAGTCATAATAGGGAGAGCAGAAGATTCCCACACCTCAGGTAGCTTCACAGGTACCTTTAGTGCAGGAGAAAGGTTCACAGGTTTTCGGGGCTACTGGACCACATAGTATAGGCACAGGTTCTTCGATTTCAATGGTTCATCCAGTAGGATATTCAGGGACAGTTTTCAGTCTTAGGTTACAGGTTCACCGTACAGAGCTTCAGGATCACAGGGTTCACTAGTTGTTGGTACACCAGCTTTTGGTCACAGGTTTATGGGGTTTCTACCTCTGGTAGTTCATCAAATGAGGACATACCAATGTGGGAGCAATCGTCAGGGAAGAAGAATCCTAAGTGGCTTCGAGACACCTTGAAGGAAGCAAAGGAGTTTGGGACACACAGGGAGCCAATGAGGGCTATTCAGATGCCAGACAGGTTGGGTATGGCATTAGTTGTTAGTCTTTGTGATTCAGAGCCTTCTACTTTTGAGGAGGCCTCTCAACATCATGTTTGGATAGATTCCATGATGGAATATTACCATTCCATCATGAAGAACGATGTTTGGGAGATAGTTTCGAGACTTGAGGGGAACTCAGTGGTGACTTCTCGTTAGCTTTACAAGCTAAAACATGTTGCATATGGTAGTGTGGAGAAGTACAAGGCTCGATTTGTGGCGCAGGGGTTCTCACAGGTTGAGGGAGTTGATTATGATGAGACCTTTGCATCGGTTACTCATTATACTTCTATCAGGGTATTGATTTCCATTGCTGCGGAAATGGGTTGGAAGATCCATTAGATGGATGTGAATACCACATTTCTCAATGGAATCATACAAGAGGAGGTTTAGGTTGAGCAGCCTCAGGGATTTGAGATTAATGGGAGAGAGTCTCATGTTTGCAGGCTGAAGCAAGATACTAGAGATTGGTACTCCAAGATTGACTCTTACTTGCAGCGGATGGGTTTTCAGAAGAGTGAGGCAGATCCGAATCTCTATTTCATCATAGTTGGAGATGATCTGCTCATTATTCTGTTGTATGTGGATTAATTATTTATCATGGGAGGAGAGAGACATATTGCAACTTACAAGAAATAATTGCTTCAAAGTACGAGATGACAGACATTGGGTTGATGCACTATTTTTTGGGATTGGAGTTTTGGCAGAAGCCTGGACATATTTTCTTGGGACAAGGAAAGTATGCAATTGATATTCTTAGGAGATTTCGGATGGAGGTATCCAACTGAAAGAAGCTTCATGCTTCTTAGGGAGAGTTCGTGGATCCTACACTATATCATCAGCTCATTGGTTCTTTGATTTATCTTGTAAACTCCAGGCCAGATTTGTGTTTTGCGGTGAACACTCTCAGTCAGTTCATGGTGGAGCCTAGGAGGGTGCACTGGGTAGCCGCAAAACATGTGTTGAGATACCTTGGAGGGATAGTGGAGTATGACCTGGACTACATGATATCGGATGGGATCAGATTGATTGGCTTCACAGATTCAGATTGGGCATGAAGTGTAGCATACCGGAAGAGCACTTTCGGATGTTGTTTCAATTTGGGCTTGGCAGCAGTGTCGTGGTTCAACCGGAAGCAAAATTCGGTTCCTTTGAGTTCTGCAGAGGCTGATTATATGGCATCCAGTTAGGAAAGTTGCGAGGCGTTGTGGCTTTGCAAGCTATTGGTTGATTTATTTGATCAGGATTTGAGGCCTACATTAATTTACTGTGACAAACAGAGTTGCATCCAACTCTTCGAGAATCCAGTATTTCATGACCGATCAAATCATATTGAGATCAAGTGTCGTTTCATTCGAGATTATGTTCAGAGAGGAGCAGTGACATTGCAATACATTTCCACTGATGAGTAGTTTGCATATATCCTGACGAAGTCTCTTGGAAGAGGCAAATTTATTCATTTTAGAGACAAGTTGGGTGTGGTGAAGAACAACTTCCTCAGTAAGAGTGAGTGTTGAAATTTACCTAGGAATTGTTCCCCTAAGTGACTTTTGCCTAAGCCACTAGGAAAAAGGGGTTTGAGTCATTTCAAATTTATATTAATGACTTGAGATGAGCATTAATTGCACTTTAAGGAAAAAGTGCACTTTAAGTGAAATATTTAAAAAGTGAGTGAAATTAATTATTTTGTGGAGAAAAGTGATTTTAATCACAACCACTCATCTAAACTAATCTGAGCCCTCGGATTAGATGGATTTTCATTCACCCTAATTTTTTCACCAAAAAGGAAATTTTCCAAGTGAAGTGACACTTTTTCATTTGAGAGAGAAGAGAAAGCCATTTCTGAGAAAGAGGAGAAAAATAGCAGCAACAGCAATTTTCTCTTGCCATGCATTTCGAGGAGAGAAGGTATAGCAAGAGGGCACAAAAATCGAGGCCAGGTACATCAACATTTATTTATGGTCTGTATATTTCATACGGTATGGATTCCATACAATAGTACAGATCCCGGGGCAGAAAGTACGACACAGTTTTCGACGCAGATTTCTGGGCATGATTTTTGAGAAGAAAAAAAACTAGGCATGAATCCTGAGGCAGTTTTCAGGCACGGATTTCGAGGTCCATATAGACAGTCAGTATGGTATGTCCGTACATCCCATACAATCCGTAAAGCGACACAAAAATCGAGTCAAAAATAGAAAAAATTCTTAGTTTGCATTTTTCTATTTGTCACGGAAAACGAGGCTGAAAAATTTTCATCCGGTTGAGATAAGTTGGTTTGAAATTTTTTTTCTTTCCGTTGCCGTAAATTTTTCCTGAAAATAAAAATTTCTCTCTCGCAGGTTTTCCTCGGAGGTTAAGGTTTTTCCTGGGTCATTTGACCAAAAATACTGTGTTTGAAATTTATCTTTGAATGTGGTTTATTTGTTGTTTGTGAAAATGTTGTAGAAGTTTTTTTTGTGTTTCATTCCTATGTTGTTTATGAGGAAAAAATCTAATTTGCAGCAGTAATCAACTTGGGTTGGGCATTAGACAATGTGTTGAATCGGATTTGAAAACCAGGTTGGGAAAGTGCTGAAAATTCTACAATGTTTTGTGAGTGATTGAGCAAAATATGAAGATAATTGAACTTTAAAACTTTAATTCACAATAACAATGCATATAGTTCTCTTCAATAATCCAAAGACATAAATCAAAACATAGAACACATGATATACCCTGGGAAAACCCTCCACTGATTCAAAGGATGAAAAACCCAGCAAACAATCTTAGAGTATGATTTATAAGTAGCAGAGAATGATTACAGCGCAATAGAAGATTGCTTTCACTAAGAGCACCAGAGAGAGGATATCAAATGGAACATTGTATCTAACTTTCCAAGTTCATAGCACTTTACTAACAAGTCAAATTAGGTTTTACAACAAAAATAGAGTGGTTTCATGCATTAGTAACTTCTTAACACTTACAACATTGATCTGTATTCAATCATGCTCCCCCCATTGCCAAACTGGCACTCCATAATTATCTCCTGCAAGAAAATATGCGCCTTCTGTTGTCATCAGAATTTACCCCCATAAAATCTTTAGATTCCTGAAACGCGCATATTAAAATGGACCCCAATTTTAGTTGCCAGTGTTTTGTCCAAGCCTCCAAGTTTTTTCTTTTCGAGTCAACTTCAAGTTTTGCTAAATTCTTCATTTCATATATGTCAAATTTTTGTTCAAACTTATGTCCTTTCCATTTCATATTTCTCTTTTTTAAGATTTAACCTTATGATCCATGTTTCTTACCTTTTGTTAAAGTTTTCCCTAAAAAGCCAAAACAAAAGAATTAATTATTTATTTTAAACATTTTATAATACTTTGGGTTTAGGCTAAATTTTGCATTATTATATTTTGGGATGTTTTTCCAAAATAAAGAGATTTTCTTCACATAATATTTTTCACGTAATCCTTTTTTTTATGTCACGTAATTAGTTTTGGCTTTTGTCTTATCTTCCTATTAATGCTAATACCATATTCCAAAGCTCATACTTTATCTTATCTCATAGAGCAAAGAGTCCAAGTATTAAAGCTCACACAAAAAGTAGGCTAGAAATCCACGGGTCAACACCAGCAAGAGTAAAAGGGAACTCTGAGGTGTATGTTTGATTTTAACATGTCATGCATATCTCAAATCCAAAGACTAAATGTTAGTAAGAAGATATGGTTTCGGTTCCATACAAAAGAGATATTCTCGCAGAGTTTGAAGAAGAGGACCCCCATTTCAACAAATGACATTTTCAAGCAAACAGAGATCGCCCAGGTCGTGGCATTAAGTGGCATTAAGTCCATAGCATAAAGATGATGGAGACTTTAATTCAAGGGATTTGAGTAGTGATTCTTGCAGTGACATTTTAAAGAAGCAATTGCCTAAAGTAATAAGTGTTCATTTCTTCTAGTTCCTTTTTGAGCAAAACACTGAAGTCCAGTACATGAAAAAGCAAATGCAAAATTGTCATAAATGCCAAGAATGAAAAGAGGAGAATGCACCTAACCATACAGTTAAATTGGATAGAATTGAGGTTGATTTGCCTACAATGCAAAGACATGGTCGCAGCAGCTATTGATGGACATTAGTTGGTTCTTATGGTTCTCAAAATCATTTTCTTACATGTCCACTATTTGGTTATGATGGTGAAGAACGAATGGGACAACTGCTTCGTGTCTTAAAAAACATGTTTGAAAGTCTACTAGACGATTAGCTATGTATTTTGTTGAGACGGCTTGGAAATTTATAAGCAGAGATTCAGTACGTCCAGATCGACCACCCTTTTCTGCTTTTGGTAATGTTTCATTGGAAACAGATGCACATTCAACACATATTCCAGCATACTCTGAAGATATGATCATCAAGGGAAATGGGTTTATTCCTAATGCAAGAGTACAGGAATTAAGAAAGAAGCTGAAATTTTTTATGGAGAAGCATATTTATGTATTAGAAAATGAATTTATTAGGCGTGCTTAATCCGACAAGTGATGGACAATTCACCCATCATAATAGACACTCAAAGAGATGGAAAAAGCACAAGGCCTTTAGAACCTATGGGTACCAGTTGATAGTGCTGCCAAGGTTGAAAAGTTGTTTTTCGATGAAAGAAATTTAGATTCCAAGGATAAGCATGAGAGCTTGTTACTTGGGGCTGATCTTTCCAATCTTGAATATCCATATTTATGTGAGATCATGGGTCGCTCAGCCTGAGCTCCTCAAATTTTCAATTGCAATGCACCAGAAATAGGAAACACGGAGAGCCGAGACAGAGAACTAGAGGCTAACGATTGGGAATCAATCGCACACCTCAACGCCAGCTTCATACATTAATTCCAAATAGAAAAGGTTAAAGGCATTGAAGAAAGAAATTACAAGTGTCATATATATTTACACAGATCCCACGAGATGTTTAATGAAGAAATAAAGAAGCACATGGCAAGTATCAATATGGGACAGCTATTGATAATATGTGATAGAGTAACAACTAGAAGAAATAAAATAGGCCACAAATCAAGCAGAAAGTCAATAATTATCTCCAATTGGCAAAAGAAGAGATTGAATATGAATCGAATTTTTCCAGATTTGAAGGCTGGGTTTTGCATTCGACGGCACATTCAATACATCACATTGCAATTACAGATTTTCAGTGTGATTGGTGATGAGATGGCATTCAAAAGTATGCAGGTGTCAAATCTTTGAAATAAATCAAGAATCAAGTGGGTTGTGCCATATTTGAAGGAGGAATATTGATCTTACCCTTACATTAATTTCAATTTATTTTTTTTAAACATGAATCATTAGTCAAATATTAACCTGGAGCTAAGAATTCAGAGGTGGCAGAGTATAAAGAGACAGAGAATTAGATCGATCTCTGCAAGCATTTAGTTCCTAATTTCAAGCAGCATTCTCAGGTAGCTCCAGATTTTAATACAAATGGCAAGTTAGAAGGTATTGAATTGAACGGTTCCATATTTCTTGTTCATAAGTTAGGGATTCTTTTATTTTTAGCAAGAGGTAATTCCTATCAAGGGATTCAGTTTTAGGAGAAGTAGGGGGAAGGTACCAGCAGAGGGCTGAGGTAGTGATTTGAATATTTTGATATGGACTGTAAGACATAAAACTCTATGCATCTTTAATACAAGTTATGCTTTGATATGATTATGGTTATGAGCTGGTCTTGTTCTTTTTATGAATTTTATTTTTCATGATTTATCTTGTGTATGGTCAATTACAATCCATTGCCTGATTCTTATGATAAAATACATTTACCATCTTATATGTAGTGACAGTGTCAAATCCATTCCATAAATTCATGCTCGTATTTCTCCTGTTATTGAATTTTGTATGTTATTTTATGTCATGCAGCTCTTTAATGGTTATGTGATTTTCCAGTATCTTTGATTTCATACCAATTCCAGTTTTGATTTTAATTTTATTTAAATTATCTTTAAAGATTTCTTTGAGCTTGAACCCTAGTAGTATAGGTTCAACTTTAGGGATAACACCTTCCATTAATTAACTGACTCTAACTTAGTTTTTAACTGAGTGTACTGAGCTAAACTGGATGGAATTGCATGCAACTGAGTGTAACTGCATACAACTGAGTGTAACTGAACTGAACTGAATGTAACTGAACAGAACTGAATGTAACTAAATAGAACTGAATGTAACTGAACATAATTGAATGTAACTGAATAGAACTAGTGCTTCTCCATCAGTGTTTATTTCCAACAACCACTTGCATAAATTAAGGAGTTGATTCCTTAATTAACTAAACTTTGTTTACCATAACTAATACTCAACTGATATCTTATCAATTCGAGTTCACTTGATGGCAACTTGGGAAATTCGAATTCTCTCTCCATCTCTGTGCTTATATTAAATATATCTGCATGGCCCATATCTGTTTTCATTAATTAATCATCTATATCATATCATACTCATACGATTGCTTCTGAACCTATGATCATATGTATTACCCCGGGTCATATAGTCACATGCTAAAGTAAATCACTCTAGGGGTAGCTTATCCCTAAAGGATACTTGTAGCACCTGATGACCATGATTAACCATACAGCACATAGTATATCTACTTTACACAATAAAGTACACCACCTCACAACACAGGGATATTTGTAGAACTTGATATTACTCACAAGTCTACTGTCTTGACATTACTCACAAGACTTTACTTGATATTACACACAAGTTTACTGGCTTGATATTACTCACAAGTCTACTGCCTTGATATTACTCATAAGACTCAGCTTTATATTACTCACGATATTTACTGACTTGATATTACTCACAAGTATATTGCCTTGATATTACTTACAAGACTCAGCTTGATATTACTCACAAGATTTACTGAATTGATATTACTCACAAGTCTACTGCCTTGATATTACTCACAAGACTCGGCCCGATATTACTCACAAGCTTTACAACATCACCACCTCAATCATATGAGGATATTTGTAGGACTTGATATTACTCACAACTTTACTGCCTTGATATTACTCACAAGACTGAAGAATGACTCTTGATGTTGTAATTATATCAACACTCCCTCCCAGTGAGGGAGACATTCTCTGCCACACCAAGATTATCTCGGAATTGTTTGAACTTCGTCACAGATAGAGGCTTATCACAAATTTGCAATCTGCTCATCAATACCTATGTACTGGAACTCATGACCATGACTTCAAAGAAGTAAAATTTCATCTCTAATGTGTTTTATCATAAAACACATATAGGTTTTCCGAGAAGGATTGACTATTAATACATAATGACTATAGGCTCATGTCTTTCACCCTTGTAGGTAGCTTCCCAAGCTACACTACTCCTTAGTATGTAGTATTATCCTCAAAACACATTTTGCTTCTGTAGTACTCTCAGACATACATCTTGCTTCCGTAGTACTAGCCGCAATACACTTAGATTTTGTGGTACTAGCCTCAAATTACATCGCTTATCTCATGCTAAAACAATAACTGGATAGCACAATCAATTAATAGGTTTTCCATATATCAAATACAATAAAAAGCCTATTCTAATGTACCTCAAAGGTACTCAAACATATGCTTGGTAGTAAGCATAAAATACAAACCAATTTGCTCAAAGACCAACCAGCTACTTACACAAAGTAGCATCATCTGGATCCAATCCAGAATAAAGTTTCTCTAAACTAGAAACCATGGATTTTAAATCCATTGCATACAATATTATACAACAAATGTGTAATAACATGCAGAAAAGAAACACTTATCTTTTCTTTCACTTTTCAACAGTTGTTGACTTGTTGAATCTTTTGTTATATGGAGAAGTTCTCTGTGAGCTTGTCATTCTCTGTAATGTTCTTCAAGTCATGATCACTTTCTCGGTGATCCTTCTCTAACAGTCTAGACTATAAATAGTCTCCGAGACTTTTGACCATGTCTCTGCTCATGTGGATTCTCTCCATAAGGTATCACAGCCCTTGGTTGCCTAATTCATGTATTGTGACTAACTGGTGGGGACTTATCTTCTTCCTCCTATGAAGACACATCAATACTCCCTCTTCAACTAGAGGAGTTTCTTATGTACTATACCAACCTTGTCCCGGACAGAGGCTTAGTAAGCATGTTGGCATTGTTGCTCATCTGTGGATATGTATCATGTCTTGTATATAACTGACTAGAACCCTCAAAAGCTTTACTAGTTTTCAACATGCTCTATCTAGAGCAACACATGTGATCTTAATCAACCACTATACTATTCAGATTTCACATATCTCTGAAACTCTATTTTATTGATCAAAACATATCTAAGTCCACATACACTCGTACCAAGTAGGTACCACAACACACGCTTTGTACATGTCTATGTACAAACTGCAAAGCACATAACATATCCTGGGACCTATGACTAACCAAGCACATCTCAATTGACTTGAGATCCTCCAAATATGAAATAAGAATTATAAAATTTCATATTTACCTTCATATGTGTGGCCATGGATTTGTAGTCCATCATCCTGAAACTCTTCAAACTCTTTTACTGCACATTTTCCTTATCTGAGGAAAATCTTTGTCTGATGATTGCCACACCACTAATCATAAGAATCATAACAAGATTCTTGAATACAGTTCTTAGCTTCCTTCTGAATATGAGCATCATGTCATCGTGTATATCTCCTTTTTACAGAAGGTACATCAACCAGTTACACTGGTTTTTCAGGAGCTAGTGATACTAGCAACACCCTCTCACCATGTAAACGTGAGAATCATAATTTGGGTCCTCTATCACAAAGACTTATGCTCATCTATATATGATTCTCTTCTTTGACACATGAATCTAAATAAGATAGAATATCTTCAGGAGTCTTCACATCTATTAGAATAGAATTAAGCCATCTATTTTTTTTTATTTCCAAGAGACATCAGAACCTCCCGAACTGTTTTCTTTCAGGATCAGCCATCGGAATGACTCCAAATTCATGTCCTTATTTACTTGTAGGTAAGGGAATATTAATTTTCCCTACAAGAAAAATTATTCTATGCATAAAACCATTTCTTACTCATGAATTGTATTCACATGAAATACTCTCAATATATTGATAAAGGTTTACCTAGTTATGTAAAATATTGGCCAACCAATTTATCATAACCCATTATAATATTATTTACTTATATTCAGCCCTATATCAGTCCAAAAAAATAATTTTATGAAAGAAATATACAACCCCATGTTCATATCTCATGAGGTAAGCATGAATCCCTCTATCTAGCCAACCATGTAGTCTTATGTTCACAGTTTATGAAACAATCATGATGTCGTAAATATCACATTTTATGGAGGATGTTTTCAGCCTTATATCAGTCCTATATGAGTATATATAAGTCCTACATTATTCTTATATCATTCCTATATCATCTCACAAAATTTGGACTCGTGAGATTGATAACATGCCAATAAAGATAGAAAAAACAATGTATATGCTAAACACAATTCCAAGTCTAGGAATAAAGATCTATATGACGGTCATGAAAAATAAAATAAAATAATTTAGATCTGATTTATAGCAGCAAATAAACAAATAAGTTACTCATGTTTATTGTTTGTGTGGGATCCCTCTTAATCTATGCGCCCTTGTGGAGATAGGTGGAGTCCTTTATTCATTGCAACTTTATTCACTACAAAAAGAAAACTTAATGCATGTACTAGTAAGTGTGTCTCTACATGGGAATAAGGATCCCATGAAACCAAGAGTGAATGATCTTCTTTACTAAAGGAAATATTCCTTTCGATCATCCTCTTCCTTGGATTATTTCTCTTGAGAAGGTTCACCTCCTTCTACAGTGGTGTAGGCGTGATCCTTTCCTTCTTCCTTCTTCTTTCTATTGCATTCTCTTGCAAAGTGACCTTTCTTTCCTCAATAGAATCATTTAAATTTTTATTTTTCAAGTTTCTTTGTAATCTCTTTCTTCTTTGTATGAAATAATTTCTAGGGAGAGAAAATATTCCTCCCTCTCTTAGTTCTATCCATGAGAGCTAGATTCTCTTCTTTAGTGTGCATTGCTTTGTTCTGGATGCGCCCTTCTTCTTGAATGCAATCATGCCAGAGTATTTCGAAGTTGGGCTACTCTTCTCTACCATTTACTGTAGCAAGAAAGGTCTCCCATGAGGCAGGGAGCCCATAGATGGTTGTTTGAAGAAGATCATCCTCATCCATCTCCACACCTATGCTTTCTAGTTGATCCTTCACTTGTGATTTTTTTGTGAAGAATGATGCCACGATCTCATCCTTCTCCATATTCATGTTGCACAACTTGTTCTTCAAAGACCTCTTTTGAGTAGGGGTATTCTTCTCATAAATATTTGTGAGTTTGTTGAAACACTCCTTCGTCGTCTTCAATGGGGTGATCATCGACATGAGGTTGTCCTTCACTGAGTCATATATGATCCTCTTTTCCTTTGCTTGATTCTTCTTGTAATTTGTTCTTCCTGCAATTCTAGTGGGCTCTTCGATCTCGGAGGTCACAAAAGAATCAAGATCATGCTCCTCAAGAATATTGATCCCCTTGTTAAACTAATCATCCATCCTAGTACCATAGCCTAGACTGTAGACTCATTCATTTGCTTCTATGCAGTGTTTTCTATGGTTTAGACTTAGGGAAATTGGCATATATGACAGTTGAGGCGCTCCTGGTTGATCATTCTACACAGTTTAGGCACTCTAGGTTGATCATTTTGACAACCTAGGTGCCCAAATTGATGACAGTAAACCATCATGTGCTCCCCTTCCCCAATTTCAGGGATTTGGTCCAATTGGAAGTGCTAGTGCTTGGTTTTGGTGGTTTTTGGACTCTCTTGGGCATTTATTGCTCTCATAGAGCCACTCCCACTCACCCATGTGCTCACCCACACCTTTCATACCTTCATTGATGTTCCAGTATGCCTTTCCCATGTTCACACATGCATTCGTGTTCGTTTGGGATAATTAGGAGGCTCATTGGTCCACCTAGGGGGGTTTGAGGGTCAAATCTTGAGCTGACACTTGTATGCATTCACATGGCCTCCAAGGCCTCACAATTTTTCCCTATTGTACAATATATCAGTTCCATACATATTTATATGTTGGACAGTCATAATAATATATGGTATTGACTTCATGTGTGTATGTAATTTTCAGTCTTTCAGCTATTGTGTGCATGTTTTGTAAACCATAGTGAATTGTGAGAGTTTCTTTGGCTCATAGATCCAGCTATGATTCAATTATCACAACCCTCACCTTCCATGTATTGAATTTGTATTTTCCTTCGAGTCTATCTTTCGATCGGATGGATATAGAAGCCATTGCTTCAAGCTCTTGCTCAATGCTTTAAAGATATACTGAGGCTTAGAGTGTTTGCACAAAACTAAGCTCTTGCATGCCCTTGATCTAATACCATGTTAGTGATTGAGTAAAATATGAATATAATTGAACTTTAAAACTTAATTCACAATAAAAATGCATATAATTCTCATTAACAATTCAAAGACATAAACCAAACCATAGAACACATGATATACCCTGGGAAAACCCTCCATTGATTCGGAGGATGAAAAACCCATCAAAAAATATTAGAGTATGATTGGTAAGTAGCAGAGAATTATTACAACACAATAGCATATTGTTTTCACTGAGAGCACCAGCAAGAGGAGATCAAATGGAACACTATATCTAAATTTCCAAGTGCATAGCACTTTAATAATAAGTCAAATTTGGTTTTACAACAAAAATAGAATGGTTACATGCATCTGTAACTTGTTAACACTTAGAACACTGATTCATAATCAATCATGCGCCCCCCATTGATTTGGTGCCAAGATGGCACTCCATAAAGTACAAAGAGAGGCTTGCTACATTTAAAGGGGTTCCTTCTAAGCACTTTATCCATTTGTGAGACACCATGCTTTACCTAGTGTTTGCCACTCCAACAAATGTCACAGAGTGTCCTTTGTCTCATTTCTCCAACAGTAAATCAAGTATATCATATGTTCATCTTCCACTTTGACTAAACCCATGATTGAATTCCATTTGACATCACTAAAGGGTGAGGTTTGATCTATGCATTACATTTGTGATTAGTCTAGACATAAATATTTATATGAAACTAGTTACTCTTGTCTTATACTGCACTTAGCACTTGCATTATACTTGTTTTGTTGAACTGATCACTATGTATGGCATGACTTAGCATGTGCTTTTCCATCATTTTTTCTTATGATAAAGGCACTAACACCTCTTATAGGCATTCTAAATGATTGTTCCATCATCCTAAGTCTTGGTTAAACTTTGACTTTTTGACTTGGTCAAAGGGTCAAGTCAGCTACAAGATCTCACTATGGTTCATTATTGATCATATATTTTCCATTGGAGGCCAATTTGATCCCTCCAAGTATCATTTGAGGTATTATTGGATTAATAATATTAGTTAAATTATTTTCATAAGCTTCGTGAAAAATAATTAGCCTATATAATTAAAAAAAATGGAGAAAACTACAAACATATTATATTATATTGGTCATGGGAATATGAGTAGTGGATATTGTGATTTTTGAGATTTACAAATCCACCTGTGTAGTTTGATTCACAATCCATGCAAGGAAAATGAAGATTGACCATTTTCTTGATTTATTATTTTATTCCAGCATAAAATAAAAAAATTTAAAATGACCAAGGTCTTTGATGTATGATTTGGGATAAGTGAATGGTAAAATATGACTTGGGTGATGTTATGATGTCCCATTAGACACATTTGGGCCACTTTCCCTAACATCACAATATGTTATTACTTTGAATATGTTGATCATCTTCTGTTGGAGACATTTTCCTACCATGCACACTTAATTTGGTCAATTTGGCCTTGTTAAACCACTCTCCTAAGTTTTATTGACTTAATTGGCATCAGAGGAGCATTATATGACATCAGCATGAGCACACCCATGCCTACCTTCAGTCAAGGAGGCCAACTAAGCCTTCGCCTTCATTCAGGGAGGCTAACCGGAGCACTCCGGGGGTGATCTGAGTGTCATAAATGCACCTAATTGATAACTGATGGTTACAATCAGTTAAGGTGAGTGCTAAAGGCACCTCCATTCATTGTATTAATTATTTTATTAATATTTAATGAACTGGAGTCAACAGGGGCACCTCCAACCACCTCTGATGGCCAATTTGACTTCAGTTAACCTCATCGGGGTTCATTGGAGTTATTGATGTGCTACCACTTGTTGGTTGGCATGCAGTGACATGTGTCTGAGCTACTTTCAGTTAGACTCAGTCATTCATTGCACTCCGACTTCAGTTAGGAATCTGTTGAGTCAATCAGCACTTGATCAGTTGGTTAACTAGTTTGTTTACTGTGGCTTACAATAAGTTAAGCTACACCCACTCATTCAATTCGAATGAACTCCTTGGGAATTTGAATTGTCTTGGCATTCATGCACCTTGCATGATCATTTTATTGTATTATTCATTATTCATTGATTATATAGAGCTGTTACTTCCATTGCAACACCATTTTGCCAATTTTATGCGTATTTGTCTATATTCTTTGTGAGACTGTGTTTTCAGTTCCTAGACCACTGTGACAAATTAATATGGTATCAGAGCTCACGGGGGGACGAAGCTCAGATCTCTCAAAAACATGGTTTTTGACAGATCTTGCATGAAAAATTGAGCAAAAGCTCAAAATTCCAGCACTGCACCAAAAGCCAAGGCTTACCACTTAATACCCCAAGTAAAGGAATTGTTGATCAAGCTTGCTTGATCAACTATGCTGGGAGTGATGAAAGCCTAAAATGTGCAGGTTGTTCGACCTTATGGTGCCCCTTTTGTTGTGATTTTTAGGATTTAACAGGTGAAAAGCATTCGCTCCAGCGGTTTCAGGTGGCTTCTTCCGTAGAACTCTTGACTCCGTTCAATTTCCATTCATGGAAAGGAGACATGGAGATCCAGCTACATGCCAAAGGACTCTATAGGGTCACTATGGACATTGAAGAAGAGCCTGCTTCTGTGATAGACAAAGCTAGATTCTTGAACAATAAAGATGAAGCATTCAGATTTGTGTGCCTCTCTATTTCCCGCGATCTTCTTTTCCATCTCTCCAGGTTGAAGACTCCAAAGGAAATCTGGGACAAGTTGGAAACCTTGTATGGAAAATAGGATGATTTGAGAGTATACTAGCTTGAAAACGAGTTGATGTCTCTCTAGCCTTCCAATTTCGAGACCTTAAATGGTTTTTTCACAAAGTTCAAGCACATTGTCTTACTATTGAAGCAATGTAAGGTGGAGAAGGAGGATGATCAGCTCATCCTCACCATACTCTCCAAACTTGGAGCTGATTATTCAGTGTTTGTCTCTACATTTCATGCAAGGAAGCTCACAACCCCTGGATGGAAGATGCCTTCACTCAATGCCTTCATTGAGTCCCTAATAAGTGAACATGATAAGCTTGTCCATATAGGGATCATCAGATCCTCCCGTGATCAAGCCCTCTATGTCTTGGGGACCAAAGATCTGAAGGGTAAAGGAAAGCAGTAGAAGAACCCAAAAACCAAATTTGAAGCTCCTAAGCCTAAAATTGAAAACCAACAGCATGAAGAGCCTTCCGGCTCGAAGAAGAACAAAGGAAAAGGGCATCATGGAAAGGAAAAAGTCAAGTGTTCATACTGCGGGAAGGGCTTCCACCCTAAACATGCCTGCATGAAAAAGAAACAAGATGAAGCTACTTCTCTTCTTGAGAAAAAACACATCAATCTTCCGGAAAGCTTTCGTAGGAGAGATCAGCAAGATCGGGAACCACAGCATGAAAGAGGCCATGCC
The DNA here is from genome assembly GCA_001517045.1 of Pseudotsuga menziesii. Taxonomy (NCBI): domain Eukaryota; kingdom Viridiplantae; phylum Streptophyta; class Pinopsida; order Pinales; family Pinaceae; genus Pseudotsuga; species Pseudotsuga menziesii. The sequence goes on along the minus strand of LPNX011120952.1, from coordinate 90,928 downwards.
CTCATGGCAAGCACTTCGAAGTCCAAAGCACTCTTGATAGATTCTAGAGCTTCAAACCACATGATGGCTGAAAGAGACTCCTTCTCATCTTTGGAGACCGAAAAATCCATTCCCATCCACATGGGAGATGACTCCACAATCATATCCGAAGGACAAGGTACTCTAGATCTTGAGCATGGTTATTTTTCCAATGTTCTGTATGTACCATATCTTGGATCAAACCTCCTAAGTGTTTATCAAATGACACATACGGGAGTGCCCAAGAGAGTCTCCTTTATCCTGAATGATGTAGAGATCACAGAACTTGCATCCGAAAAACTTGTAGCAAAAGGCCTTGCAAACCATCATGCAAAATCCTACGAGCTCTCCCATTTTGTGGCGGATGCAAAGCCCATCGCATTGCTGACTAATGGAAATGAAGTTAGTAGACTGTGGCATGAGAGGTTCAGCCATCTGAAATTCAAATACTTGCAACAACTACAGAAAAATTCTATGGTTGAAGGCCTCCCGGTCATCAAAGCTACCACTGGAATTTGCAAGGGTTGTGTTGTTGGAAAGCACCCCGAGCATAAGTTCGATCGGGGGAAGGCAAGCCGAGCATCATGCATCTTGGGACTGATACATTCTGATATCAGCAGTCCCATGCCTATCACATCCATGAATGGATCAAGGTATGTTCTGACTTTCATTGATGACTTTTCCAGATACACATGGGTCTTTTTTATCAAAAAGAAGTCGAAAGTCTTGGAAAAATTCATTGAATTGAAGGCCTTGATTGAGAATGCATCTGGCCAAAAGATCAAGATCTTGAGATCTGATAATGGTGGGGAGTATGCCAGTAATCAGCTACTGCATATATGTTCCCAAAGTGGTATTCAGATCCAACATTCAGTCCCCTACACTCCCCAGCAGAATGGTGTAGCGGAGAGGAAGAATTGGTCTCTCAAGGAGATGACCACCTGTATGTTGGAATCAAAGAAGTTGGCTGCAAATTTGTGGGTGGAAGCCATGCATGCTTCAGCATATATTTAGAATAGAGTGCCACACTCATCTATGAAAGGGAAGACCCCTTTCGAAGCATACTTCAGACACAAGTCGGATGTGTCGAATCTGCAAGTGTTTGGGTCCACTACATGGGTCCACTTCCATTGCAGCACCATTTTGCCAATTTTATGCATATTTGTCTATATTCTTTGTGAGACTGTGTTTTTCAGTTCCTACACCACTATGACAAATTAATATCTTCATGGTGGAACGCTTTCTCTCCCTAAAGGGGCGACTTCTTCATATAGTGATTAAATATAAACCATTGACCATGTATTGGAATCTTATAATCTCATTCGTACATATAAGGATGAGTTATGGATTTTTCTACCCTCAATCTATAAAAGAGAGTGAGCTCCTCATTTGTAAGGGACTCTTGGCTCATTTTAAACAATGAATAATATCAAATATTTCTTGTGGTGCAAAATATTTTGTTCGTAGATGATTTGGATGGATTTTCCTTTCTTGTCGAGCTCCTACTCAGTTGCTAGATATCAATCATTCTTTCCTTGGACAATTTTTTATTGTGTGATTTTGCTTGCAAAAGAGAAGGCAGATTACCTAGGGTGATTTAGGTGACTTGCTCGACTTGGTCTCTTTAACAAGGGGTTTATATATGAATGAAATCAATTTGCAAATGCCATTTATTTCTTGTTATTGCTTCCTGTATCTCTTAGTTGCTAATTCAATTTGCAAATTCTTGGGTTTTTTAATTAGTTATTGTGATCAACTTCTCTAATTAGTTTATCTGTGATTTGCAATTTGATTTCATTGGATCAACAACTATGCCTTGATTTTAAGTCAAGCTTGGATCTAATTAGGTTTGTTGAGAAAGGAGAAACAACTCCTTCAAACATCCAAAATGAGGTGAGTAATCATATTTTTTGATATGTAAACTTTGAAAACCATTTGCCACTCCAGTAAAAAAATCTGAAACTTTTTGTTTAATGCATGTTGGGTTTTTGGGAATTTATTCACTTGGGTAAATTTTTACATCGTTACACTTTTGGGCAAATCAACAAAGCCAAAAAGAATTCATTATCCAACTCCATAGTACCCTAGGTGTAGGCACGAATCAACAAAATCAAATTACACCAAGTGGCTATTTCTTGTTTTCCCTTGCATGCTTGTTTTCCTTGCTACCTTGTATAGTGCATGTGGGATCATCTATGTGTAGCAATATCTCTTGGGTTAAGGTCGTAGCTAAACCAATCCATATCCGGTTTGATCATTTCCCTCAAACCATACCATTAATACTAAGAGTTGGACTATTTTTCCTTAGCACTCCCTACCTAGACTTCGACTTAACTCAATTATTGAGCATTTCCTTTAGCTAGCCTTTTATATATATTTATTAAACTCTATAACCAACCTATACATTTTCTCTTAGTAGCAATGCTATTAAATATGGGAAGTCATCCTAGGATACCCTATTTGTACTCCAACTCTTTGAAATGATCAACGTATACTGTATCCTTTCAAAACCAATCTAGAAATTACTTAGGAATATTTGAGTTAGTTATCATCCCTTTCTTAGGAAAGCTAGGTTGGGGTCACCTCCCATGGCTAGTATGGTTTCACTTCAAATGGGACTAGGAATCATAAAGATAGAAGAGTCTACCTGATGTTACACCATCTCTTGGGGTAAGATTATTAAGGTATCACGAACCTATTGGTTGCGTTTCTCTATTGTCATGGATAGGATTTCAACAATTATATGTTATATTTTTATCATTTAAGCAATATGATCTAGGATCTTATCTGAGAGAATAACATGCACAGCAAAAATCACAAGAGACAAGAGACACAAAGAATTTTCCTCAGGGAAACCATAAAGGAGAAAACCCCGCAACTTCCTTAGAGATAAAATGAGCACCAATGGCAGCAGTAAACCCCAAAAACATAAAGATGACCTCCAACAGCTTGTTCTCTCTCTCTCACTTGAGAGAGCTTCTCCTCTCTCACTCATGTGCCCCAATGAGTGAGTGTATATGTGATAAATAAAGAGGCTCACTCTCTATTTATATTCTTTTGTTCACTTAATGTCCACTTCAACATGTCGGCCCCACTTAACAATTACTTACCAGCGCCGACATATCTAGGAGATTCTAATAACCCTAGTGCCCCACAACTATGGGGAATTTACCCTCCGATCAACAAGGAGGGTTAACCTTAACACAATTGTGGGGACTATTTCCCCGACTTACAATGGAAGGTTAACCTCAATGACTTTACATGACTTGTTTACATTATTAAATCTCCCGATCGAAACATCGGGGCATGACATGACTCAATTACATTATAGATACTTCCCAGAATAAACATCGGGGTACAATACATAAGTGAATACATTCCGAAGTTACAAATACATCAACACTCCCTCTTAACTAGGAAGGTATTCTCTCGACATAATTTATCAACACAAGTCTTCTTCTTTGTATCAACTGGATCATCATCAAGTCATATTTATCTTCAAGTCATCTTCATCTTCAAGTCATCTTCATTGTCAAGTCATCTTCATCAAGTATGGATCATCACTGGATCATCATCAAGTCTGGATCATTACTTGATCTGGAGCATCACTGGATCATCATCAAGTATGGATCATTACTTGATCTCAATCGTCACTGGATCATCGTCATCATTACTACTTTCGCTATCTCAATCAAATGGTGCTATCTCTTCATTCTTCTCGTCACAGGAAGTTCTACAGAGCCAGCCCTTTTTCATGTTGGTTGTAGGCCTAGCCTCCATGTATGTCTTCATCGACAGACCTAGCCCTTTTTCATGTTGGATGCATATCTATAGAGTAGTCCTTTTTCATACTGGATGTAGTCCTCTACAGAGCCAGCCCTTTTTCATGGTGGATGTATCATCACAGAGCCATCCATTTTTCATGCTGGATGTGGCACCAACACAGAGCCAATCCTTTTCATACTAGATATGTCATCACAGAGCTAGTCCTTTTTCATACTAGATGTGGCATCTACACAGAGCCAGTCCTTTTTCATACTGGATGTGTCATCACAGAGCTAGTCCTTTTCATACTAGATGTGGCATCTACACAGAACCAGTCCTTTTCAATACTGGATGTGTCATCATAGAGCTAGTCCTTTTTCATACTAGATGTGGCATCTACACAGAGCCAGTCCTTTTTCATACTAGATGTGTCATCACAGAGCTAGTCCTTTTTCATACTAGATGTGGCATCTACACATAGCCAGTCCTTTTTCATACTGGATGTGTCATCACAGAGCCAGTCCTTTTTCATACTGGATGTGGCATTAGCACTTATATCTGACCATGGAAGGAACCAATCCTTCTGCCATGTCTGAAAGGCACAACACTTACATATGACCATGGAAGTAACCAATCATATCACCATGTCAGAAAGTCACAACACTTACATATGACCATGGGAGGAACCAGTCCTACCACCATGTCAGAAGGGCACAAAACTTACATATGACCATGGGAGGAACCAATCCTACCACCATGTCAGAAGGGCTCATGGACTCATCACTTCCTCTTGGAAGGAACCTCAATCTGCAAAACACCAATCTTCTCCCTGAAGTACTCAAACTTCACTCTGGCCATTTCTAGCATAGAATCACATCAGGGCTAATTATGTCCAAGGATAACCTATGAGCTTCGTCGGGACCTATTACATCTGAGGACAACCTACAGGATCGTTTACGTCTGAGAAACCTATGAGCTTTGCCAAGATTTATGCTTACACAACCTATCTTACCAACTATGCTAGAACTCCCTCTTACGAGATATCTCGATCTGGATCACAAACTGGAGCTTCACTGCTCCTCTCTGCATCATACCAAAACGGAAGTCATATCAATCAAATCAAATAGTAGTTTTCAAAAGAAACATGCTACCTCCCAAATAGCAAGTGGAAACATATTTTTCCTCGGCTGTACTCAGCACCATGCAGGACTCCATCATGCCAAACCAAGAGATCACACCTGATCTCATACTAAAGTAGCACCTCGAAGTACTCTTCCTATCAATGGCACTGCCTGCCCAATAAGAATCCACATGACCCTCCAGGTTAATCTTCTGATTTGTATCATACTTGAGCCCATACTCAACTATACCCTTCAAGTACCTCACTGCATGCTTTGCAACCATTAGGTGAACATGTCTCAATGTGTTCACAGAAAATCAAATATATGGTCTCATATTCGTCAAGTACATCAAGGAACAAATCATCTGACGATAAATCATGACTCTGATGAAGCAACACTCAAAAGCTTCAGGTTCGATGCCATAGGTGTGGTATTGCAGTCCATCATCCTGAACCTATTCAGGACCTCTATTGCATACTTCCCTTGTCCCAAGGAGATTCCATCCGCATTTTTCCACACCTCCATGCCTAGAGAGTAGTGTATCATATCCAATTCCTTCATCCTGAACTCGACAGCAAGTCTCGTTCTTGCAACTTTAATTAGTTCCTCTTTTTCGTTAAGAACAAGTCATTGACATATAACAGGAGCATCACTGATCTTCCACCTTTAACCTTGAAGTAAGGTTGGAATCCGCTCTACTCTCAGTAAATCCTAGAGCCATCAGTAAGTTGTCCATCCTGTTGTACCATGTCGAACCTCAGGATCTTCTGTAGTCACTCCCTCTGAAGCAGAGCATCATTCTCCCTCTGTCTTTCATACTCTATGCACTAAGATATTTTGTACCAGAGTGACAAGTAGCTTCCTTTGCTACTAACATTCTATGTATCCATCTAGGATCACTCGATACCAAGATCCTCTATCTTCGAATTTTTCAAAATTTCTTCTCGCACCCATCTATGAGCTTGTCATCCTCTATAGGATTTCATCTTCAACCTTGTAACAAAGGTTAAGATATTCATCACTCTAGGTGATCTTCAAGCTCCTCATGTATGTGTTATCCCATGGGTGTCTTCTGAGCTCGTACAAGGTCTTCTTTAATTTGCACACATGAGTCTACCAGTCATGTGCCTCACTGGATGCAAATGTCTCTTCTATGCCTTCTTCATAGCTGGAAGGCTCTACATCAATGATGTCACTCAACAATGTCACATAATTGCACTGTGTCTGAGGCCTTTTGAAAGTATCGTCATATTCTTCTTTATCTGTCGTCACTTGTTCTTTGGAACAAGTCTCATCCCTCTTTTCTTGTAGGTGATTATGTACGCAATCTTTTCTACCAGTCAAATGAATTTGTATGGTTAGAAACATTTCATACGGCATATTCATAATGAAAAATTCTTCTGCATAAATATATGATCATGCGACTATTTTAGCCAATACAACACTCATCCATATCTCATGGAAACTTTCTAGATGCCTTCCATCTCTACCAGGACAACATTGAGATTGTGCACTAATAAAATATGTCAGCAAAGTGGTTTCATTCTAGATAAGTAGCAATGGAGAGTTGTATAGCACCATGAGATACTTACCCATCACATGCATATTAGTAGTATATTATCATTAATGTAAACATTCTATCATGCATAATACATCAGGTGAATATAAACAAATGCATAACAAAAACAATATCATGAAATGACAATTGAATACTTATCTTTATTTGTTTCATGGGTAGACTCCTTCTTTGAGCCTTCAGCTTCATCATCTTCTTCATTCATAATAACATTGTTTCTTATCCAAATGCTAAGATGGATAAGAGGTTCTTCAAGAGTTGAGTTCTTCATATTCCTCATCGCTTGAGGGATCTTCTTTGGATTGTGAGAGCTTGATCTTCAGTTTCTCCCATATTCTTTTCTCTTATTATGAGTCAAGCTTCTTCTTGTGTGTGCTCTTCCCAGAGTCTGCTGAAAGTAATCACTTCCTTCTGGAACACATTCCTCGAATGAATGAATCCCATGATCCTGGGAGGCAATTTAAGGTGGTTATCACCACTTCTGCATTCTCCACTTCTTCTTCTACCGCTTCAAGTTGTTCTTTGATTTGAGAGACCCTTGTAAAGTATGACTGTATGGTCTCTGCATTCTGGATCTTCTCATTCTTCAAGTGTTTTCTCAAAGTCATCTTCTGATTTATCTTCTTCCCTTCAAATAGCTTGGTCAAGGAATCAAACATATCTTTCGGTGTCTTTATGGAAGACACTTGTGGTATAAGGTGATCCGTGATTGAATCAGCAATGATCTTCTTGGCCTTGACCAAGTTCTTCTTGTGTAAGGCTTTTAGCCTCATCTCCCTCTGCAACTGGAACCTATCTACTTATGTAGGTGTCCAATTCATTTCCTTCAAGAACTAGTGACATCCTATACTTCCATCCTTGGAAGTTGTTAGCCTCACCAAGTTTGTCATCAAGTTAATGTGATAGATCACTTTGAAATGAGAACCTCAAATGAAAATAGCAAAAGATTAGATCTTACCGATTTGAGTTGTACGTCCTAGTTCTGGAGTTGGTTGATCTAGGGTTTGTCAGAGAAACCCTAATTTTAAAAACTTGGAATATTTCAGATCTAATTGGATAGAAAGATAGACCTCTTCAAGGTGATCTTTCCAATGTACTCATTTTCTAAAAACAGTGGAGGGAAGCTCCTGGAACAGGAAGCCCTAGTTTTCCAATTTCTTCTACAGAAATGCCTCATACTGTTTCTGAGGTATCTCTGCAATTACTACTCCTCTGTGTCTAAATATTCACACTAAGGTAGCCTCACCTGTCCCTGTTCCAACACCATAGGTTTCATCAGAATTGGTTTGACCAATTGGGACTTATGAGCGGTTGCCCAAGGTGACCTGTTTCAGGACTGTTCAGAATAGCGATGTTGTACAGACTTACACATGTAACTGTTTCATCTTCGAGGTATGAAAGTTCTACCACAGAAAGTATAGTCCGTACCCTTTCCAGAAAATCTTGAGAAAATTTATTTGGACCTTCGTAGCCTGAGATATAGCAATTCTCATTAGGTGTCATGTTTAGGGATGAATCCTGGAAGAAGCTAGAACCCTAACTTGGAGGAATCATATCTCCTAAAATATAGTGAATCTGTGGCTGAAACTTGGATACAGTGTACATCAGGATTTTATATTTGACCTGTGAAAGTTTTGTCCCTTGAGACTTCTGCAATCCTGAGATATAGCGAATTTACCAAAACTTATCAGTTTTAGTATTTAGGGTTTTTCCAGCTCGGGGTCAAACTAGGGTTTGACTTTCCCGGAGTTACACCCAACCAAAAATATCAACCCAGGTCTCTAAACTTTGATTTTTATGAGGAGAACAATCCTATGCCGGGCTCACTCAAAAATTCCTCTTCTGAGAAAATCCCTAATTTCCCGCACCAAAAACTGAAAATGCCCGGAATCAAATTCCGCTTCGATAGGAAGATGCACCCTTCAATGGAGAGTTATCCTAACATCCTTTTGCTAATGGATTGTGGAGAGAGACCCAAAAACTAAGATGTTGTAGCTTCTACAGCTGCACAATGTCTTCTTCTCAGGTTAGCTCTGATACCATGTTAGATTTCTATCATTTAAGCAATATGAACTAGGATCTTATCTGAGAGAATAACATGCACAACAAAAATCACAAGAGACAAGAGACACAAAGAATTTTCCTTGGGGAAACCATAAAGGATAAAACCCCGCAACTTCCTCAGAGATAGAATGAGCACCAATGGCAGCAGTAAAACCTAAAAACATAAAGATGATCTCCAACAGCTTGTTCTCTCTCTCTCACTTGAGAGAGCTTCTCCTCTCTCACTCATGCGCCCCAATGAGTGAGTGTATATGTGATAAATAGAGAGGCTCACTCTCTATTTATATTCTTTCGTTCACTTAATGTCCACTTCAACATGTCGGCCCCACTTAACAATTACTTACTAGGGTCGACATCTCTAGGAGAGTCTAATAACCCTAGTGCCCCACAACTGTGGGGACTTTCCCTCCGATCAACAAGGAGGGTTAACCTTGACACAATTGTGGGGACTATTTCCCCGACTTACAATGGAGGTTTAACCTCAATGAATTTACATGACTTGTTTACATTATTGAATCTCCCGATCGAAACATCGGGGCATGACATGACTCAATTACATTATAGATACTTCCCAGAATAAACATCGAGGTACAATACATAAGTGAATACATTCCAAAGTTACAAATACATCAACATTATAGTCACTAGATATTTTGTGATAACCTTTTTGGCACCATTTTCAAGGAGGCAGAGACTACCTCGGGTACATTTTGCGAGATTTCTTTGCATGTCTCTCTCTAATTATAACACATCTTGCATTTGATTTGTTGATGGTTAGTGGTTCTTGTTATATTTATTATGCAACCATCATATTTTGTCATCCCTATCACCTTTCCCTATAACGACATATTATTCGGTGATTACTCAATTGTTCACCTAATGAATCCACAATGCGCCTTCGCTGGAAAACCCATATTCAGACTCCATTGGGGTATTCTAAAGTAAAGAATCACAATGAACTCAGATGTATACCTCTTTGTGCAATCCATAGGAGAGTTAACCCAATTAAAAGGTCCTAAGATTAAGTGATGTGGATGATCAATCGATATCATCATCTCAGTATGAGGATGATTTTTAGTATGACTATGGGTATGAACCTAAATCAAGATTCCTTGAGTAAGTTGATAAATAAGCATGAATCTAGATATCAAACCCAACCAAGGATTTGTGGCCAAGATAAAAGGTTGAATGATCCTCTTGATTTATCATTACTAGTTGGATATCCACATGAAATCCCAAAATGTGATGGAGACCTAGTTTTAGAGGGGATAAAGAGGAATATGTTGTTGACCACCTTGATCAGTTCTGGGAGGTCATATGGATATATGATATAAAACATGAGGATATTTGTATTAATTTCGTATTCCTACTTTAGATGTGAGATCTCATGACTGGTATTTAAATCTCAAAATTGGAAGTGTAATAGGTATGATATTTTTCAACAAATGTTCTTTGATAAATGAGGAAGAACCACTAATGAATCTTCAAAAGATCAATCATGTAATGATTATTTTGTTGAAGATCATTTTGATAAGGATGATCAAGATGATGACGATTAAATGGCTAGTGATTTTCCTTATCAATTGGATATTTCCTCTCCTAAAACAACTGGGATTGTTCCTTGGATTCAACTTATCAGTGATCCTTCAATCTACAAGAATGTCATGGAGTATTTTATGAATAGTCATTCAAAATCTCATGCTTAAGTCAAAAGTGTTATTTATCAAATTATACGTGATATTGTGTCATCGCTGCCTGGGAAAGGAAGTAAGGGTAATTTTGATATGACCCATAGATAGGAATCCAATGATCACCAACTAGAGCACCATGATTAATCTTTAAGAGGTTCCTCAAATGAAACTATCTTAGTTTTGGATTTCATTTGTAAGCCAATCAATGTGCCTCTAGAAGAGAAACTCCATAATCATTGTGTGGTTGAGGACCCATCAAATCGATGTTTAAATGATCTTATCCATGATTCAGGTCTTAATCGAGTCATTGTGGAAGAAGGAGATGGTGAGAATAATATGACATTCTTAGTGGGGTCATCATGTGATCATTATGTGGTTGAAATAAATTTAAGAGGATGATCAAAGGATTAATGGTAAACTTGTTGATATTTTCCCTAGTCAAATGGGTGAAATAATCAACCATCCTTAGTTGAGCTTAATGGGAAATCCAATAAAGATCAACCTCATGAAGATGGTGTGGTTGTGAATCAACCTGACCAAAAAAGAGTACCTTGTGGAATTGATGGGTCACTAAGGTCATTAGGTACATGATAGAGTGGTATCATAGTAGTAGCTCCAACACTTGGCCTTTAAGTACAGGAAATTGGAAATTTCCACCAATTTGATGTGCTAGATTGCACGAAATTGAATCATTTAAAAAAAATGAGGGTGTTTCCCTTGACCCGCCCTACAAAGATGGGAAGCCGTAAGGGGGAAATATCCTTGTCATCCCCCTAATATGTCAATTCCTAGAAGGAAATCTCATCATAAGCGTAATTTTTCCAAGGAGAAATCTAGTGTGGTAATGTTAAAGTAACTATTAGGTTATATTAATGTGATGTCTGATAAAAACTTCCTTTTGTGCACAACTCTAGAAGCAATAGTAAAACAAGTATAACAAGGGAAAAAGAGCAGCAAGCAAAAGAACCATAAAATCAGCTAGCAGAATGATCATCATGGATGATGCACAAGATCCCTATGAACATGAGGAAGATATCATGGGAGAAGATGTGCAAGGTGGCAATGCAAAAACATAATCCAATGGAAAGAGGGCACAAATCACACCTCAAGAAGTGGTCGATACTATCATAAGTTTCAATGAAATGTTGACTAAGGCACAAGAAGTGCAGCATCATATCAAGGTTTCCATACTGCAGAGCCTAACAAACCTTCTACAAAAATCTAATCCGGGATCAAATCAAAACAATGGTAGAAAAGGTAGGAAAAGTGTGAGCAGTCACTCTAGAGTAAGGTCTCGATGCCAAGGAAGAGGTTCACACTAGAGGACAACAAGCACATCTCCATAATACACCTTAGGCAATAGGTCAAGTGAATCAAGAAACTCATCAAACAACTTGGGGTACTCATCCTAAATATCTAAAGGAATAAATCCTTGTAAAGAGATTTCCTATGGAGAATTCATGAAAGTAAAGCCACCTACATTTGATGGAGAAATAAATAAATGACATGAGCCTAAAGCATGGCTTCTCAGAATGAAAAAGTAATTCAAGATCTACGAATACTCTAAGAGTGAGAAGGAAAAGATTGTCATTTTTAATTTGAATGGAAAAGCTTCAATTTGGCGGGAGCACCTCTAGTAAGTGAAGGGCCTCAAAGAAAGGAAGATCGACTGAAAGAAGTTTAAAAAGTATTTCAAGCATAAATACCCTTATGTAGTAATATGAAAATAAGAGCATGGAGTTTCATGAGATAAATCTAGGACTTATGACAATGGAGGAATATGTGAATAGGTTCCTAGAGCTATTACAGTATGTGAATATGAGAAGGTAAATATTCATAGGTTCTTAAGTGGGTTTCCCCATAATTACAGAGACACAAGTGAATTCATGGAGCCTAAGGCTTTAGATGATAATATCTGGAAGGCTATATATTGCTATGAACAAAACAAGGGCATAATTAAAGAACATCTAGCAGGAAGAGGAAATTCCAAAGGAAAGTTTGATTCAAGGAGGAAAGAATTCATACATGTACCTTACATGAACTAACCAAGGAATGTCTGATAGGAACAACAAGCTCACTGGGCAAGTTTAAGAGAGTTATGTAAGTCAAAGGAAGACCTAAGAAACCAATTCAATGTTGGGAATGTGGAGAGAATTACAAGTTGAAATATTGCCCCCACATGAAAGAGAAATTGTCCCCACATTATTGAGGGGGCATGTCGTTAGGGACATGATAGAGTGATATCAGAGCAGTAGTTCCAAAACTTGGCCTTTAAGTACAAAAAAATGGAAATTGCCACCAATTTGATGCTTTAGATTGCACGAAATTGAATTATTTGGAAAAATGAGGGCGTTTCCCTCGACCCGCCCTACAAAGCTGGGAAGTCGTAAGGGGGAAATATCCTTGTGATTCCCTTGATATGTCAATTCCTAGAAGTAAATATCTTCATAAGTGTAATTTTTCCAAGGAGGAATCTAGTGTGGTAATGTTAAAGTAACTATTAGGTTACATTAATGTGATAACTGATAAAAACTTCCTTTTGTGCAGAATTCTAGTAGCAATAGTAAAACAAGTATAACAAGGGAAAAAGAGCAGCAAGCAAAAGAACCATAGAATTAGCTAGTGGAATGATCATCATGAATGATGCACAAGATTCCTATGAACATGAGGAATATATAATGAGAGAAGATGTGCAATGTGGCAATGCAAAAACATAATCCAATGGAAATAGGGCACAAATCACATCTCTAGAAGTGATCGAGACTATCATAAGTTTCAATGAAATGTTGACTAAGGAACACAAAGGGCAGCATCATATCAAGGCTTCCATACTGCAAAGCCTAACAAGCCTTCAACAAAAATCTAATTTGGGATCAAATCAAAACAATGGTAGAAAAGAAAGGAAAAGTGTGAGCAGTCACTGTAAAGGAAGGTCTCGATGTCGAGGAAGAGGTTCACACTAGAGGACAACAAACACATTTCCATAAGACACCTCAGGTAGTAGGTCAAATGAATTAGGAAACTCATCAAACAACTCGGGGTACTCATCCTAAATATCTAAAGGAAGAAATCCTTGTAAAGAGTTTTCCTATGAAGAATTCATGAAAGTAAAGTCGCCTACATTTGATGGAGAAAGAAAGGAATGAAATGAGGCTGAATCATGGCTTCTTAGAATGAGGAAGTACTTCAAGATATGTGAATACTCCGAGAGTGAGAAGGAAAATATTGTCATTTTTAATTCGAATGGAAAAGCTTCAATTTGGCGGGAGCACCTCTTGCAAATGAAGGGCCTCAAAGAAAGGAAGATTGACTCGAAGAAGTTTAAAAAGTATTTCAAACATAAATACCTTTATGAAGTAATATGACAATAAGATCACAAATGTTCATGAGATAAAGCTAGGACTTACGAAGATGGAGGAATATGTGAATAGGTTCCTAGAGCTATTACAATATGTGATAATGAGAAGGTAAATATTTAGAGGTTCTTAAGTGGGTTTCCCCATAATTACAGAGACACAAATGAATTCGTGGAGCCCAAGGATTTAAATGATACTGTCTGGAAGGCTATATATTGATATGAACACAACAAGGGCATAATTAAGGAACATCAAACAAGAAGAGGAAATCCCAAAGGAAATTTTGATTCAAGGAGGAAAGAATTCAGACATGTACCCTATAGGAAGCAACCAAGGAATGTCTGACAAGAACAACAATCTCAAGGCAGGCTTAAGCGAGTTATACCAGTCGAAGCAAGACCTAGGAAACCATTTCAATGTTGGGAATGTGGAGATAATTACAAGTTGAAATATTGTCCTCACATGAAAGAGAAACCTTGATGACTATATAACATTGAAGAAGTTGTTATTGTGGAGGACATCGCCAGATAAATCCTAGAATCTACGCAACCTTGGATGAACATTAGGTATACCACCAAGCAATAGTGGTTGAATTTGGAGGTAAGATTTCCATGTAGTCTATTTCTATTTTGATTGACCTAGGGTTCAATCATAGTTATATTCATCCTAAGATTGTAGAAGTTTGCTCTCTTAATAAAAGTAAACATGGAAATCCATGGATAATTTATCTAATTGTAGGGATAGAGAAAAGTGATGAACCAGTGGAAAGATGTATGATAATGTTGGATGGTATTTCCAGAACAACAAACCTAAATATCCTACCACTAGGATCATACGATGTTCTTATTGGCATGGACTAGTTGGAAATGCATCACGCCAAGATTGAGTACTATAATAAGCTTCTTGAATGCCTTGATGACGAAGGAAGCTTTCGGCTAATAAAGGGTGTGCTAAAGAAGGTTTCATTAAATCCAGGAACATCATTACAATTGGGAAGATACTTCAAGAAGAACTGTCAAATATATGCAATCCATGTATAAGTTTCAACAAAATATAGAGGACCAAGATTAGAGGATTATCCCATGCTACAAAAATATAAGGATGCAATCCCAGAAGAGGTTCCAAGGATGCCACCTAAAATATATATAGACTTCACAATTAATATGGTGCCATGAGAAGACCCGGTGTCTAAGGCCCCTTATAGAATGAGGACTTCGGAGCTAGTAGAGTTGAAAATGCATGATGGATAAGAATTACATTAGACCAAGTGTGTCCATGTTATCACATACATTGTATCTTGAGCTACCATGATGTAGTATACTATATTTTTCTTCCAGTTAGTGGCAATCCTATATGTGTTGAACGCATGTTTTCAGTGATCATTGGTGGTACAACCAGCCATAGCCGTTTATTTTTATCAACAGTAGTATCCCATGACAAGACTTAGCCTTGGGTGATCCATTGAGATGGACTTATTGTAGTCATGGTTCACTTAGCAGAGTAGGCAGCTGATATATTTTCCTTTCCCATACAGTTGGAGTTGGTTTTATCAAAGAAATGTATATAGTCAAACATGTATATATGCGTATTCCAGTGCTACTAAACTATCTTGCTCATATTATTAGCTTTAGCTTAACATGGTGACTGATATCAGTAATTTTTGTATTGCATTGCTCCCATAGACTTGTTATAGTGAGTGGATATATGATATTGAATGATAATATATATTTATATGGTCACTAGTATTTCGTGCCTTATGCATACTTAGTCTTACCATGTTATTGTGGCATCACCTTTTCACCTTCATCCATCCATCTATTTCTTCCATATTTGAGTTTGACCCTTGACTTGTGAGATTGAATACTTTTCCCCTACTTGGACCTCTATGTTGGATATACTCCATGTTGTATTGTGTCTTGGCTCTGGAGTGTGTGGCTTGGTTCCTTCCCTTCTACGTGTATGATGCCTTGTGGAATGTGTAGCATGTGTCATTGGATTGTCTTCTTTTAGTTTTCAAAGAAAGTTGTCACTTCAATCATTACAAACATCAGTATAAATGCTTTATCTATATGTGAAATGCTATCCAAAAGGCTAATGAAATGGAGTGCAAATACCATTGATGAAAGTTGCATATAGTTGTGCTTTAAAGCGCATGTAAGATTGTAAGAGGGTTATAAATGAAATCAAAGGGCAATTAAAAGCAATGGTTAAATAAATGGTAAATCTAAAGACTATTGGCTGAAATGATAAATTCCTCGCGGAGCCCATTGGGTTTTGATGTGAGATGGAGTAAGGGACAACTAATTCTAAGTGTTCCCTAAGATCTCTTATACTATAGTTTCTTGTGTAATCAACACCATGGTCCTTGAAAAGATCTTCATGGAGCTTGAGTCAAGCTTGGATATGAGTCAAAGGAAATTTGTTAAAGTCTATTAGAAATATTCTAAGCACTCTACCCATATGTGATACACACACCATTCCCTATTGTATTTTTTCATTCATATGTCTAAGTGGATTCCCCTTTTCCCTATTATATGAAATATCACTATGTCCAGGTTAATAAGTCATTTCCTTATCCTAGCCTTGTTGCATCTACCTTACCCATCATAGCAATTTGGCTAAGTTTGTAAGTGAGCATGTATAAAGGACTTCATGAAAAATCATTTATTTACTCTAATGCAACTCTTATATTTATTGGATGTATTGATTTATCACCATTATCATGTTACTTTTGTTTTAATTGGCTAACAATAAGAATAAGAGAGATATCTTTTACCCCTCATACATATTGGATTGATCAAAATGCAATTCAGTCATCATATTGATTATTTTGACTTGGTCAACATAGGTCCCGGGATGGATATGGTTATGGTTATTCTATTGTTGTGTTTTGATGCCTCTGGAGGCCATTTAGACCATTACAGTGCTCCAAAAATGCAAAAATTGGTTCAATACATTGATTGGGTAAATTTTTAATGAAATGGACCAAATTTTATTAAATTTTGAAAAACTTATTTGAGGGTCTTCCACCAAAAACGTTTTTTGGGGTATGAGTAATTGGTATTACCATATTCCCCAGATGCGGGTGTGAGTCACGCCAATGTGGACTTGGGGGAGGCTGACGTGGCTGTTGTACAGGAATAAACACCTTATAACCGAAGGTCTGGGGTTACCAACATACTCATGAAACTTGCAGGCAATTGACTCTAGAGTGGAGTAAAGGAAATAGGAGGATAGAAAAGACTCACCCGATACACGACGGTTGATTCTAGCTTGTCCTCTTCCGCTCTGCTTCTCCTCCAAAGTCTTCAGGGATGCTTCTCCTTCACTTGTCAAGAGTCAATCTTCCAAATACAAGATGATCCATATATATAAATAGGTTAGATAAAATAGAATGCTAAATCATAAATATTTATCAAACCGCAATATATGAGATACATTCAAGACACATATGGAAGAAGGATTCTCTTTATTAACAATAATGAAAGAGTTCAGATTACTACCCAACGCCTGAGACAAGGACTCCTCCGCAACCAAAGGATTCTGAGTTCCACTGCTCCAAATACTTCTGTATAAACTCCACTAGCATAACTTTGCTCTCCAAGTGTATGTGATTAACACCCTCCCCAAGGCCTATATTTATACTTGGTGAAATAAGGCAGTTTTGAAGGTTGAGGAGGTTGAGACAGTTAAGGTGATTAAGGTTAAGTGCTTAACTAATCTCAAGTAATCGCGAGTTTTTATTTTTAATGTCAAAGGGAGATGTACGCGGGTATCAATATTGGCAACTCGCGCATGACACGCGAGTTGCTCTAAGGGTAACCCGTGTACAAATCTGTACGCGAGATGCAACAACCGACACTCGCGTACAACACGCGAGTTGCATATCTATAGAGTCGTGTACATGACTTGACATATCTAAAGGGTAAAAATAACCAGCTGGATGGATGAGAAATGTAGTTCACAATAATCCCATCTATAGTGTTTTGGGCAACCCTCAATCCATAGATGTCCTTTTGTGTGCCAACATGAGGGATGTCGGCACTCGGACGGAGAGGTGCCATTCAAGTAGATAATAGATGCCCCCTAATGTGTGAGGTCAGAGGGAAGCGATGGCCGAAATACATTATAATCGTTATCTTTAGAGAACTCAGAAATCCAATGGAGCAGAGAAAGTACCTGAAACAAATACATAATAATGTCATATACAAAGTTACATCTGAGGATGTTATGTTCAATTTACTGGAACACTAGCTCCTTTACAATATTTGAGTGCATCACATAATACGGGTATGAAAACCATGTATATTACAAGGTGGATCGAAGCCACAATATACAATAATGATGAGTCTTCAAAGATCCGGAAGTTGTGTATATGAATAGAACATAATCTTGCGCAACTTAGTCCATAGGTGAGGAACTAAGGTCTTCATAAATAATCCCAAGGAACCAGTACAATCCAAGCCATGTGAATAAGGGTAAGCGGAAGTCGAACATGGAAAGGATTCAACAGTTTGTCAATCAATAGGTGATAATTGACAACTGAAGCAAAGGAATTCACCAATTATGAAAGTGAATCCTGAGATACAAACGTCAAAACTCTAGGTCTTCATCATCAAGAAGTACTGAAACAGAACCATGTTGTGATAAGGAAGACAATAGATCCTCCAACGGATCACAAGAGTGACTAGGAACTGGGAAAAAGAAAGAAGACACAATAGATAACAGATATAACAATGATGGGATCAGGCTATAGATCAGACATTGGGTGAAGTCCTTGAACAATGAGCACGACACAGAGATTACCCAAGGCATCGGTTAACTAATAGATAGAACAACTAGACTTATCTGTCATGTAGGAGACATGATCAGATTCCCCAGGTATAATGGACAAGAGGAGGAGTAAGAAACTCAAAGTAATAGCTGAACGAAAAGTGACCACTAAAACATGGATATCGGAAAAGACAAGGAGTGCTATGTTCAAGGAGGACATGCTGCCATTACTGAAAACAAGAGAAAACTTCTTCCTTACCTTCCCTATTAAATTTTAATGAGTCCAGGAAAGTTAACTCAGATCCCTCTTCATTTTTTAACAAGCTTGAAGAGACGGGAAAATAATGCTTGATAGTGTCACTGATTCGTGGATTTAATGAGCCCGAACTAGTACATGCTCAGCTGGTGTTTTCACATTTAGAGAGTCTGAAAGCTCCAAAGAAGACTCCAGGGGGGTCCTTTTTCATTCAATTTAGTCTCCTGAGGCCAAAAAAGTATAAAACATACCATAGAAGAACTCTCTTAACTTCCGAAGAAGAAAAGGTGAACCATTTTCGTACTTAGTCAGGGAGGTCCGAAAATGGTTAAATTACCACCTACCCAACACTCCTTCCATAACAACATAAAATAGCTTTAGTTTTACGAGTGTGAAGGAAAGCAAGATCACTCGGAAAGATCCATTTGATTACGAGAAATGGGGCTTACAACAATAAACTCGTTGCTTTGTTCGTAAGTGTTTAACGAGCATGACAAAGACACAAAGTACACTCGGAATCTTTTTCATGTTTAGGTCCAGAGCACAAAAAAGAGAAAACTAAGCTCAAACCGAGTGTTCCTTTTCCGTAAATTTAGTCCCTCAGGTCCGGAAAAGTGATAAACCTATACCTGAGAATACTCTTCTCAATTCAAAAGAAAAGAGAGTGATCCTTTCTCGTATTATTCCGCATGGTTTGAGAAAGAGATAACCTACCACCAATGCGGATGCCCGTTCACATATTCTTAACGAGCTTGAACGGATGAGTTAACTCGGTAGTCAAGTCTGTTTTGAAGGAGCCATACCTGGGCCTAAAGAAACTCCATAAAAGCGGGGAGTCCTATAAAGGGATAGCTTGTAAAAAGAGATTCAAAAGAAGCTCCATTTGGCGTGAAAAATAGCTACGAGGACACCCCTATACCTGAAACAGTTGCGATATGAGCACCAAAGAACAACTTAGGCATTAAAATAAGGATACTCATTAAAAAGGGTCCTATCCACCGAAGAACAATGGTAAAAAATAGGGAACTAATGGCTTATAATACCATAGTCCGTGGAAAAATGTTGAATGCTAAGGTTAATGTGGATTGAATAAAGATGCCAAAATGTATTGGAAATGACAAAACCACCCTATTGGAGCAACAACACCTTGTAATAGTGAAAAACTTGTTCCAAAGCATAAATAAATATGGTATTAGTTGAATGAATTTTCAAACTATAGAAAAAGACCCACTTAAAGAAATACAATTTCTATAAATAGTTGAAAAATCAAACAAAACTCACCATTTGAACTTTTAAGCCATAAAAAGCAAGTTTGTCCTTCTACCTTTGTTCGATCATTATGGACATTTGAACCGACGAAATCGAATTCCGCAAGTTGCAGGTAAGCCTACACCCTGAGCTCTTCATTTTGATCCAAGCAATTATGAATTTTGGGTTTGAATTCCATAATTAAAAGCATCCTAAAGATGGCACAGCGCGTACGCGGGTTTCCGGTGTACAAACTCGCATACACGTGTTCTGTACGTGAGTTTCCTAACTAGACAGTCGCGTACAGTATGCGACATGTCTAACTAGACAGTCGCATATGCTGTGCAAAGGATAAAAAGCTTAAAATAGGCAAAAAAATTTTAATTTTGATATGGAATTACTGAATCAAATTACTTGTTTTGCTAGGTGAAAAATGGTTCTGGAATGGAGGGAACGGGAGCATGAAATAATGGACCAAGCAGCGCTCCAAAGTGTGCCCATGATACATGCATTGCGAACAAGTGGGCTACTAAAATTCTTTTGCACATCGCCCATGCGGGCCAATGTACACATACTTGAGTTCATGGTCAATTATTGGGATCATGAATTGGGGATGTTCAACCTACAGGGTGAAACCTTGGAGATTACCATTGAAGACATTTATTTCATAACCGGTCTGTCACGACGGGGAGCACCGGTGAACTTAGAGGGCACTGGCAGGGGTGGGGACCCCTTAAGTGTCCAGAACTATATAGATGTATTTTGCACACCGGGTACTCAAAAGAGAGGAAGTTGTGTCCCTATTGTACATATCAGTGACTTAACTCTACAGGTACTTGCTAGCACCATCGTGAGGATATCTGGATCCTCCTCTTTACATTTGGCTACCCGGAACCAAATGAGGTCGGCAGTAGACTGTTTCCGTGGTGCTCTCTATGATTGGTGTTCGGGAGTTGTCCCTATCATGAAGAGGCAACTGTCCGATTGCAAGAGAGGAAGGCGGAAAAACTTTGGCTACACGAGCATATTAGTGGCCTTCTTCGAGAGAGAGTGCCAGCATTGAGCCCTGCCATACCTCTACCGGTCAAATCTCCACGTCAGCCAAGGCTGAGCAGGTGGGGAGACATATTCCTCTGTTAAGGAGGAGGAGACACCGTACACAGTGTATATGATGATGATTTCTATACCTGGTGGGAATGATAGCTACCGGCACTGGAGCAGTTTCCATATGCCAGGATGGACTTTCGAGGTGACCCCAACCTTGTCCTCCCTCCAGGAGGAGCATGGGGAGAGCTAGGTAAATAACTTTTAATTTTTATCATTTTCAAATTTTTATGTATTTTAAAATGATAGATATATACATATGTACAAGTCTTAATCCTATAAATGTATCAAAATGAAGATATTGGACTGGTCCGTCCTGAAGGGCACCCACGCATGTTTATTTGTCTTGTCATAGGCGAAGACCCAGGGTTGATCAGGGTTCTAGAGGGGAAGCTGGCCAGTCTGACCCAACGAGTACCTACCTTATGGATAGAGCACATCTCGATTGCCATGCAGGAGTTCGTAGTTGGAGTTCCACCAGTCTGGCTACGTCTATTCAGGCGAGTGGCCAGAGCGATGCTTGTATATATAGAGGCTGTGGAGGCTGCCGAAGCCGAGGAGGCTGAGGAAGCCAGAGTGCAGAGAGATCATGGGGACCAAGGTGGTCCTAGTGACCAAGGCGGTCCAGCTTAGAACTAGGACATTTTGATGGACTATGATCCACATTTTTGTACATTTTGTATATGACGGGATCTTAGGATCATACTTGACCTATCTATGGATAAATATTTTACACACACACACACACACACACACATATATATATATATATATATATTGTTGTTTGTTGTCAGTTTATTTACAAATATTTTTCATATGTTTGCTGTATATCTTTATAAAATGTGTGTGAGATGCCAATCTAAAATGTAATTAGCATATGCATCAGTCAATGGATTTTGATTTCGTGGAATATGATTGAATGTAATAACTTCAAAATGTCTTTCCAATAAATGAATTTGCATGAATTGACGTAATAAAATAGGATTTCGTACCTGATAAGCCCGATTGAGCTGGGAAACCACCAACTGAGAATCCAGATGGACCTCCAGCTGGGTGATACCACGTGACACAACATCCCATAGGAGCTCAATGACAGCCCTATACTCAGCAACATTATTAGAAGTAGGACCTAAACAAGCGCCTCTCGCGGCAACAAGCTGTCCTGAGGGAGAATAAATAACCCATGCTGTCGAAGCTAGGTTACAAGTATGACAGCTGGTACCATCAGCGAACCCTATATACCTTTCAAAAGACATCTGCAACAACCAGCAGATAGTATAAAAAACAAAACTGACAACCTAATGTACATAAAAATACATACAATAAAAATACAAGAAGAAGTGCTAAGCCTAAGCATAGTACTTCTTCAAGTAGAGTCCATTTCTAGGCTCAGGCAGCTTATTCCCATCAAAATCAACTAACTCATATGCGCCCTTCTTCAAAACTTTTGACACGACATAAGGTCCTAACCACATGGCCTTGAATTTTCCTACTCCCAAGGGTTCTTTGTCTTGGTCCCAAAGCAAGACAAGTTCCTCCTCAGAGAAAACCCTAGGTTTGACCGATTTATCATACTGAGCTTTGACCCTATTTTTATGAGCTTGATTAGCAGTCAGCGCATCTCTACGTTGTTCATCAAGGTGTTCTAAATGTACCAAACGTTTCTCAAGCTCAGTCATATCAGGTAACACATGAATGGCTATCTTTAAAGACGGGATTTCACACTCAATCGGAGTAACTGCTTCCACTCCATGAATGAGTTGGAAAGGGGAGAAACCCGTAGCAGTTTTTATGTTGGTACGGTAGGCCCAAAGAGCAAGATATAGCATGATGTGCCAGTTAGAGCGGGCTGCATCAATTGTACGTTTAAGGATAGTTTTTAAAGTTTTGTTGACAGCCTCAACCTGACCATTGGCTTGCAGATAGTATGAAGATGAATGGTCTTGTCTGAATCCGAGCATAGTAGTCAGTTCCATCATCATGTTATTTTGAAAATGACTGCCATGGTCAGTGACAATCACTTTGGGTATACCAAACCGTGTGATAATATGATTGAATACAAAGAAAGTTGTTGTTTCCCCATCGGCCTTGAAAAAAGGCATTGCCTCTGCCCATTTTGTAAAATAGTCAACAGCGACAATGATGTATTTATGCCCCCCAGCCGAGGCTGGGTTGCATGTCACGTAATCAATCCCCCATTTCATGAAGGGGCCTACCGAGACAACGGGAAATAACGGAGCAGGATGTGACCGCATTTTCCTGGTGTAAAGCTGACACGGATGACAGCGCTTCACTGCTTCCACACAATCTTTAAAGATCGTGGGCCAGAAATAACCGACACGCAATATCTTCTGGGACGTTGCTAACCCAGATAAATGACCCCCACACGCTCCGCTATGGGAATCATTCAGGACAATCTTCGCTTCCTCATGAGTAAGGCAACGATGCAAAACATAATCTACCCCTCATCGATATAATGTATCTCCTATAATGAGGTAGTTCTTGGCATGAAGGCGTAATTTACGTCGTTCCTCCCTTGAGGAAGATGCAGGGTACTTCAAAGTCTGAAGATATATAAGAATATCCCCATACCAAGGATCAGAGGTGGATATCAGGAAGATGTGCTCATCTGGGAATGAGTCATCTTCAACAGCTACATCTTCTTCAGTAGGAAATTTTGCTATAAGTTCAGCAAAAACTAAAGACTTCTTAAACTTAGCGGACTGGAAATCTAAGTCAAAGTCTTGGAGAATGACTATCCATTTGTTAAATTTCCCCCCAACAATCCGTCGGGATAAAACATATTGGAACGAATTCACATCCGCCACTACTGTGGTGGTCCTCAGTAAAATGTAGTGACGTAACCTCTGCACAGCATAAACAGCTGCTAAGGATAATTTCTCAACGTGGGAGTATCTAAGTTCAAGTCTGGCCAAAGCACAGCTAAGATAATAAATGACATGCTCTACAAGCTTATCGTCCTCCTGGACTAGTACTACCCCAATGGTCGACTCTGACGCAGCTAGATATAATATAAAATCCCTAGAATAATCTGGTGGACGTAATAAGGGTGCCGACAGCAAAGAAGGGTGCTGACAGCAAAGCTTTTTTCAATGCCTCGAACGCAAGTTGTGCGGTTTCATCCCATACAAAGGGGGTGTCCTGTTTGAGCAGGCGCATGAAACCTTTAGTGATCTTGGCATAGTTAACAATAAAACGTTGAAGAAAATTAGACTTTCCTTGCAGGCTTTGAAGTTGCCTGAGAGAACGAGGAGGAGGCAGATTTACAATGGCCTCAACTTTCAAAGGATCCACCTGGATGCCTCTACTAGAGACAATGAACCCGAGTAATCTTCCTGATTCGACACAGAATACACACTTGTGGGATTCAAGCGAATTTTATAATGTCTACATCTCTCAAATATTAACCGTAAATGATCTGGATGTTGAAACCTCTTACGAGAATGTGCGGGCAGATCATCAAGGTATGGTTCGACAATGGCTTTAATGTCATGGAAAGCAAAGTTCATAGCCCATTGAAAGGTTTCCCTAGCATTTTTCAATCCAAAGGGCATTTTCTTGTACGCAAAGGTACCCCAAGGACAAATGAAAGCAGTTTTATGTTGGTCTTCCAGTTTTATTTGAATTTGATTGTATCCGGAGAAACCATCCATAAATGAAAACACTTCACTTCCTGCACATGCATCTATGATCTGATCTATAAATGGTGTGGGATAGTTGTCCTTAGGACAGACTTTATTGAGGTCTCTAAATTTTGTACAAACTTGAATAGTCCCTTGCTTCTTATCAATAGGAACAGGGTTAGATACCCATTCAGTTAAAGCAATGGGATAGATGAAACTAGCCTTCAACAGCTTTTCCACTTTAGCCTTCACAGCCGCCGCTTTGCGCGGGTTAACAGGTCTTAACTTTTGTCGAACCGGCTTGGCATCAGGATATGTTCGGATTTCATGTTCAACAATCGATGGATCTATGCCTGGCATCTCCTCATATGACCAGGGAAAGACATCGTGGAATTCCTTAAAAAGGGTAGTATAGATAACAATCTCTTCAGGAGAGCAGTTGCACCTATATATATATTTTCCGCGACATCAGGGTTCAAAGAGATGTTAATAGGTATAGTGGCAGAAATGTTTGCCGTATTCCCCTCAGCAAACATTCCTTCCCTAGGCAAGGGATTGATAGGTATATCAACATCTTCTGACAGTATCAAGCGAAACTCTTGGTTTTCTATTCTACTTAGTTCTAGAAGAAAATAGGATCAATGATGAAGATCCTCACAATCCTTATCACGTCCATTCATGGCTTCCAGAATAGCTTCATCGGAAGGTAAAACCATGTCTAAGCAATCTATAGAATGCAAAGAGTTTTCCACCCATGCGAGCAAATAAACTTCTTCCAGATCATCCGAGACTGTTAGAGGATCTGGAATGGGATCAACAGTGGCTTGAGTGATAGCTTGATAAGTTACCTCCACTGCTGATAAGGGCACTTCCGGTTCATGGGGCGTTGGGAGAACCCAAGGATTAGTCCTATCGACAACCGTAGTGATGGAATTCCCCACACTAGTAGAACCAATACAATTAACCGGGGCTAGAAGATCGAATGTGCCCATCAGTGATGTGTACATTCTAGCCCCCAAGCTCTGTGCAGCAGGTTTGACCTGATCAACCAATGGCACAGCGTACTCATTAGATTCTAAACGACCTTTTCGAGTATAATCAATTTGATCAATAGTAACCAACTTTCCCTCATGTGGAAAAACCACTACACGAAATATGGCCGACGCAATAGTGGACATCGCATAAGTACAGTTCCTTCCTAGAAGCAAATTGTAGTCCAAAGGAGCATCAATCACTTCTACCTCAACAGACACTGCTTTTCCTGCCAACTTAATTTCAAAAGCGGGCAGGATACCATGCGGACGGAAGGATCTTCCATCAAAAGCAGTAAGTAAAGTGTTTGATGGGACCAGCTCTGGGGATCCAAGAGCTTTCCAACAGGTCAAGGACATAACACATGTGGAAGCACCCTCATCAACAACTGCCCTTCCAATGGTCTTACCACCATGGACGACATCTATTGATAAGGCTACATGGTAAGGCAGGTGAATTTTAACATTGGACAAATGAAATTTCACCATGAGACTCGAAGAGTCCATGCTACCTAAAGCTACTAAGAGCATTTCCCACTGAGCGGGACAACTCTGTAACAGCTCTAAAGCTGACATTGCACACGGGGTTTGAGCTAAATCTTCAACCACAGGGTAGTTTGAAGCAGCCCTCACATTAGGGTTATGCAAGGTCTTCTTTAAGACACCTTTCGGTATCTTCGGCATAATTTCAGCAGGCTTCTCTATTGTGAGAGGGTTAGAAGTTTCACCTATAGCTTTACCCTTCTCAAGAGTCTCTTTTTCATAATTTTTGTTCCTTGTCTGCAACAAAGTTGAAGATCGAACCATGTTGATATAGTTAGGGTCAGGGGCAGCTTGAGTGCCCCCTGCTACGTTAGAAGTTGAGGTAGAGTTCTGTCCTTGGGGAAAAGGATCCTTCAGGACAGCCGGTTGTTGAGCTTTAAGCAGCTTCTGGGCTTGATCCATAAGGGGACAAAGGTGAGTAAGGTGGTCCTCGTGGCACAACTTACACGGGAACTTGACCTTCTTCTTTTCTTTCTTTCCCCCATCAGCATTGTTCACGGGATTTTGCTTGTTTTGATTTCCCTCTCCCTTCTTACCTTTCTTTTTCTTCCCATCGGGCTGCTGATTGCCCTTCTGAGAGGTTTGTACAAAAACATTTGCACTCTAGGGGGAGGGGGAAGCCTTTGCTGCCTCCACCGTAGACTTCTTGACAGACAACTGATGAAGTTGCTTAGCCAAAGATTCTACAGTGGGAGAGTTAACGGACCCAACCACACCATCGGCATGGGGTCCAAGCTTAGGCTTCTCCGCATTGTGTGTAGGCCTCGGCACCTCAGGGATGATCTCATACAAGATCCCAGATTGTGAATAAATCAAATCCAGTTGCTGGGCCCTGAGAATGGCTTCTTCTTCATTTGTCACTCCTGAGGTGGATATGTCCTTAGATATGTAGGGTAACCGTGATTTAAGGAACCGCTCTAAAAGAAACTTAGGAAGAATAGTGGCTTTTATAAGGCTCTTTTGCCTCCTCCACTCTTGTATGTGATCCAAGATGTGGGTAGCCTTGTTCTGCTTGAAAGTAGACAACAAGTCCGTTCCGAAGTCATATCGGACCGGAAGCTGAAAGTGGATAAGAAAAGCACTAGCCAAGTCCCAGAAACTATTGAAAGCAGCAGAAGGCAATTCAATATACCATTTTTCCGCGGTACCTGTTAAGGTTCTCTAGAACAACCTCAACCTAACTGAATCTTCATTCAGCGAATTCGAAGAACACCATAAATGGAATGTGGTGGCATGAGCCCCAGGATCTTCACCAACTTTGCCTTCGAACTTAAGGATGTCCGATGGCAATTTGGTGGGAATAGGTGGCCACAAAGGGTCATGCCTCACCGGGTCATTCATCAATTTTGACAAATCTCGCAAGTTTAAGGTTGTCAGAAATGGAAGTTTGGGTCGAACCGGGGTACTAAATGTGCCAGCCTGGGGATTAGAGGGACCTACCCCCAAATGCCCATAGGTAAAAGTGGGGTTTCCCCCTGCCACCGGTTGCAAAGTGGGTAGATTACTCTGAAACAGATTCCATCCGTAAGCCACAGGATTGTGTATGGGAGGTGCAATATAAGAAGTTCGGGCCGTCCCCATAGAAACAGGGGTCTAAAAGATAGGAGTCGGTATCCCTCCGCTGAACAACGAAAAGGGAGAGCTCGTAAACGGAACCGAAATCGGAGTTTGGAAACTTTACCCATAAGAGGTATTGTTCCCAAACTGCACTCCTACATAGGAAGGTGATGGACCTACGTATGGACTGGATGGGGGAATGTGCCCCCCATTCCAAGGAAATCCTTGGACAAACGTCGAGGATCCTACCAGACCACTCTGGGTAGTGTATGCAAAGGAAGAAGGGATAGTGGGTATACTGGGGATCCCAGTAACCATATTACCAGAAGTACCTGCTAGGTTTGAGTGAACAAGTGGTTGAACCACCCGACTCGCTGGAGTCAAAGGTGTAGAAGGTATACTAGATCTAGGGGCACTTACCGGGGGAGGTAGTACCCCTTCAACCGGAACGTCTGAGGTGAACACAAAAGAGCATTCTCCCACAGAAGACATAATCCTACCCATAGGGACACCTAAAACAGGTGAATCAAAAGGTCTAACCTGAACGATCACAGGATCGTTTAAATCAATCAAGGGTGTGTTAAAGTTTCTCGCAAACTTGTCAGTCTGCAAGTCTTCTATCTCAACTGTATCAAGATCAAAACGGTTAGCTATAAGATTTGGTTCACCTAGAACTTCACTTATTCCTACCGGTTCAAATGAACCATCCGTGTCCAATCTCCGCCTTTGGGGTGGAGGTGGAGGTTCCAATGTGACAAGAGGAGGAAGGTTTCTCAACCTTCTAAAAGGTTGGTCCTCCACGATTGAAAATTTGACAAATCACACCTTAAGGGCAACTAAACACAAGCAAAACCATAGAGCATACACTATAAAAATCCTAAAGCCTCAAGCAATCAAACAAGGGTGAAAGATGTACTTTCCTGAAGAAAGTCGATGAACGATTACTTGGCATCCTTGAAGTGGTTCTTAGGCACAAGCGGAGGAATCACCCAACCGCCCTCATACACTTACAACAAGGGTTACCTTGCAATCCCGTCCAAGGTGAACCAGAAATAGCCTTCCGGTTTACCTAGGTATGAACCCTAAATGTCAAGAGACTAAAGGCTACCTTAGCAATACCTACAGTCTGGGGGGACAGTCGCAAGCCTGACTCATACACATGGGCAGGGTAGCTGAGCCCGAAACTCTGTCTAGGACAGAATCCCTAGATGCATAAAAGTCCTGATTTACGTTTTGACAAGGAATCAGAGGGTTATCTCCTCAGTACAAGCCTCCACGCGACCTTGTGCTTGACTCCCGTTTGAGAGGAGCTTCCCAGATACAATCGATAAAGTCAAGGATTTACCTAAAGAAAGGTCCACTACGTCCGAGTTTTAAAACTTATGGGAGGTTTACACTTCCTATCCCACAAGTCTAGCCTAAGCTAGTAGGTGAAAGGCCCCTAAAAACAAAAAATTACTAGTAAATTTTAATTATTGCGTTCATTTTAAAGGGTTGTTTCTTACTCAGAAGGAAATGGAGTGATGTACTTATGGTGTTTTTGACTCGATAAGAAAAATAAAAGTAAAGGTGTACTTTTCAAAGCAAATTACCACTATTAAAGTTTTTTTTTTTTTTGTAAATATATATTGATGAACAAATGCAAACGATAAAAGAAACTAAGCCTATGTTTTTGTAGTTTTTGAGATTATATTTTAAAACTAAAATGAAAACTACTTATGCAAAAAACAAATGCAAAATATTGACAATGTTTTTCTTTTCACTTTTAAACTTGCTCAAACCCTACCATGCACCTAAAATGCACTAAACTTGAGTAAACTTGGATCTAATCAACTGTATAAAATCAACAAACTGAAGTAAAAAGGCTAACAGAACCAAGAAACAACCAACAAAGGAAGACTAGGAACCCTAGCTTGGGTATACACAATGACAAAAAATCACTGTAAACTCATAAAGCAAGTGACAAACCAACCATAATCAAAAGATAGACTGGAAAAACAATGCCCAAGACCCTGATCACTGATCTAGACAGAGACACTTCAACTTATAACCCAACAGGCCAAGCTACTTTAGCATGCAAACAGAAAACAATCCAAGCAAAAGAAACCCAAGGGATTTACGAAAAAGTACAAAGTGTGGTCACCAAAGGTCTTCAGACAAACAGCACAGTATTCCTAAGGAAAGCCAACTAACAAACAAGAATTACACAAAGAGAGGGACAAGAAAACCCAATCCTAAAAATCCTTATTTCCAGGCTTGTACGCGACTGTATAGAAGGGTAACTCGCGTACTATACGTGACTGTCCAAGAGAGCAACCCGTGTATGTAGGCCTTTGTACGCGACTGTGCAGAAGAGCAACCCACATACAGGTACAAAATTTTTCTCAAAAAATAAGAAAAATCCACAAGACTTTCAAACACTGAGATAAGTATGAACCAGGATAAAAGACCACACACAGACTTCAAAGCAAAGAATGGTCAGGGGTGACAGAAACAACCTACAGCAGTCTGGGTTCCCCAGCAGAGTCGCCAGTTCTGTTGTATAGGAATAAACACCTTATAATCGAAGGTCTGGGGTTACCAACATACTCATGAAACTTGCAGGCAATTGACTCTAGAGTGCAGTAAAGGAAATAGGAGGATAGAAAAGACTCACCCGATACACAACGGTTGATCCTAGCTTCTCCTCTTCCGCTCTGCTTCTCCTCCAAAGTCTTCAGGGATGCTTCTCCTTCACCTGTCAAGAGTCAATCTTCCAAATACAAGATGATCCATATATATAAACAGGTTAGATAAAACAGAATGCTAAATCATAAATATTTATCAAACCACAATATATGAGATACATTCAAGACACATATGGAAGAAGGATTCTCTTTATTAACAATAATGAAAGAGTTCAGATTACAACCCAACGCCTAAGACAAGGACTCCTCTGCAACCAAAGGATTCTGAGTTCCACTGCTCCAAAGACTTCTGTATAAACTCCACCAGCATAACTTTGCTCTCCAAGTGTATGTGATTAACACCCTCCCCAAGGCCTATATCTATACTTGGTGAAATAAGGCAGTTTCGAAGGTTGAGGAGGTTGAGACAGTTAAGGTGATTAAGGTTAAGTGCTTAACTAATCTCAAGTAATCGCGAGTTTTTATTTTTAATGTCAAAGGGACATGTACGTGGGTATCGATACTGGCAACTCGCGTATGACACGTGAGTTGCTCTAAGGGTAACCCGCGTACAAATCTGTACGCGAGATGCAACAACCGACACTCGCGTACAACACGCGAGTTGCATATCTATAGAGTCGCGTACATGACTTGACATATCTAAAGGGTAAAAATAACCAGCTGGATGGATGAGAAATGTAGTTCACAATAAGCCCATCTATAGTGTTTTGGGAAACCCTCAATCCATAGATGTCCTTTTGTGTGCCAACATGAGGGATGTCGGCACTCAGACGGAGAGGTGCCATTCAGGTAGATAACAGTGGCTCCTCCATCCCAAGCTCAACCTACCGCCAATACTCAACCCACCGCCAGTGTTGGCCATTAATACCATGGGAGACATGGCCGCTCAGTTAAACAACGGGACGATGCAGTCTCGTCACAGCTTGGGCACCATTACTACTCCTCTTGGTCGCCTCACTTCGCACAAGTGTCATTCAATAGGGACAATGGTGACTACTGGGGTCTTCTTGCTCTACATTGCTGCTCTGCTCTATCAGGTCTCACGCGCTCTCCAGGTTCTTGATGCTCTCCACTGTCGCTCTGCATACAAGGGTCACCCCCCCTTGCTCCATGCTCCCTTAATTTGTCCCTCTACTGCTCTGTGCCCACATATCGTTCTCCATTATCTGGGTTCGTCTACCCAATGCATTGCTCAAGTCAGTATTCTGATTACTTCGCTCATTACCACCCCCCAGTCATGCCTAAACAACAGAGAGTCACTTCCTGCAAAGGACATGGCCGTCATGCTCGGGCAAAAGGCCAAATACCTCTCTCTTCTCAGGCCAACAACAATGACTTTGACCTGGAAATTCTGGAGGAAGTGCAGAGAATTGTTTCAGATTAGGAGGATGAATTGTCTAGGGCACTCGGTGCTGCTGGAAGAACGGTGGAGCGCAGATAGAATTATTGGGTCTTCAAAAACTTGCTCACGCGCCTGGTCCTCAGATTTAACCCACTAGTTTCACCTCCCCCAGCACCTCTTGTTCAACCCCCCTTCGACTCCTCAAGAGGCTGCACCACCTGGTCCTCTCGCGGATGTCCCACAAGCCTCTCCCTGTCCATTTATTACCCTAGCCCCCTCCATTGCTCCACCACCGGGCTCCATCCCCCCTCCACATTACAAACCCTCTACCAGCCCTGCGCAGAAGTTCACGTCCAACCTAATTGTCTCGAAGAAGACCTCTCCATTGCCCATCAAAAACCCACCTGCAAGTTCCAGGAAGGAAGACAACAACTCCAGTGACGAGGAAATGGCGACATCCGGTGGCAATTTGGCGACATCATCAGATGAGCCCGCACAACCAGCATCTCCAGGATACACATGTCCAATCACGAAGGAACCATGTCCTGGGCAGAAAACATGACCCATGGTCGTTACGGCTACATGTCCATCTGTCTGCTTGCATGGTTTACGTTCAGGTTCCTTCCTGGCCATGTGCCGCACATTTTGAAAATGTTAGGTTTTTCTTTGTTTATGCTCTGTTAACTGGATGGCTTTTTCCTTACCCTCCAAGAACTATGGAGGTTTTTTGTCTTTGCTTAATTGGAAGGCATGTTTTCCCTCTGGGAGGGAGGGTCATTTTGGACCTGTTTTCATTCCCAGAGGGAGGGCCTGGCTATACTCTGATACTCTATATATGCACCACCTGAGTAGGTCAATCTGTAACTATGCATGTATTACTATTTTCTTCCTTTTTAATAGAATAGATCTCAACTTACAAAAAAAATGAGTATTACGATATTGCTATTTTTTGGATTTTTTGGTGCAGTCATATTTTCATTATGAGTAGTGAAAAATAAAGTTATGGGCATTTTAAGAATTTATAAAGCATTTCAATCAATTAATTATAAATAATCAAGTGACCATGGCTACCTTGGGAAAATCGATTTGGCTAATTCATGGATAGAAAATGTGGTGGGATGATATATTAGGATGTATATTGGATATATGGATCATTCTTCATCATTATTTCTTAGCATGGGGTCAACACTTATTATATTGGTTCATTTAGGGAGGATGTTGCCATGAGGGGTGCCCCTCACCTTGGTATTTGATGTATTATCATGTGATATCTTGATGTTAAGTATTAAGTTGGTCCCTAGGGTGATTTAGACCCCTAAGGTGACCCCCATAAAGTACCACATTGTTATATTATTTCATTATGGTGTATTTTGTCTTTCCTAAGGCGTCCTTGGGAAAAAGTATGCCCCCTCCGTTATGAGTGATCCATGTATCAATGTAAAAATAAATCTCCATCGTTGATGATGTTTTAATATTAAGTGTCAGATGAAAGTTGGTTAGAATGTAGACATCGCTCTCGATCTATTTAAGAGAGACGCCTCCACCGTTGTAACGGGACTTTTGACTCTTAGCTATTGGAATCGAGAAAATTATTTGTGACAAATTCTTGTGTTACTGTGGATCTAATGTTGGAAATTGTGATTGAAACTACTTTTTCATTGCGGTGAAAGATCTTTGCGAAGAATATTGCATAATTCTTGTGGATTATATTTTTACTGCAGGCAGATAAATCGTTTGGGAGGGGCGCACCATTTGGGGAAACCCATTGTTGTTTCTCTTTCGGATTTGTTTCAAAAAGGGAGTGATTTTGTCTCACGATTAATTATTTATCCCATCTTTTGTTTCTCATTTGTAGCCGCTTATTTTTCTTGTCAATGTAATTGATTTTCCTTGGCTTGGCTAAAAGAGGGGCGCACTTAGCCACCTGGGAATTTGGGATTGAGCAAGATTTTCACCAAATCTTTCATTTCATCTTTTTGGGATTAATCCTCACCATTGTGAATATCATCTACAGTATCCAGGTATGAATTGTAAGGTAAAATCTTTATTCCATTACTCTATCCATTTGTCATTCATTAAAGTCGTAATCATAGTAACTTTTAAAATTTATCAAGATTGCATTTCTTAAAAATTTGGCAAAATTTTTATGGGTTATCTTTCTTCCCCCAAAAGCTACAAGGGTTCTCTAGGATGTCATCATTGGGGGCTCCATTTCCCCAGTAGTAAAGGCACTAGTCTTTAGGTAACACACCCTCCTACTTTAGTTAGCCATTTTTTTGGTTTCATGATCTCATCTTTGCTTGTGGTTTTAGACATTGTCATAAATTTCATCAAGCAACCCCTCTAAAGTGTTAGAATCCTTTAATTCTTTGTCGATCTTGCATCCCAGGGAATTTCTAATTTATCCACATCAATTGCCTAGGGTCTTGAATTGACTATTATACGCCTAACACTTTCAACCTAGATATATTTAATCTTTATAATGAGGAAATATCTACTTGGGGTTATAATCTTTGCATTTGGCCCTTATCCCGTTCCCTAAGCCTCTCTTGCTATCGACTTTAAAGATTTACTGTTTTAGATCACGTTGCTTGAAGTCCATATCATTTATCTTTCCCAAGTGTCTTGTGTTTCCGCTAGTCTATCTAGGCTAACAAGGGTCTCCCCTTTGTGATATAGTATTATAAAGTGACAATAATCCCTCTTAGTGTGACAACCATCTTATCAAGTGGTGATTAGGAATCTTGAAGTGTCGTTGGTTTAGTTTCCTTTCCTCTATTGTCCTAAATAGGATATATTTTAGTGGTTGCTACAACTTTGGTGATTACATTTTGGTGTCATTACCGGGGAGGTAGAGGCTTTCCCTAGTTTGACATTTATCCTTCGACTTTACTCCCTTTTTCAGTGCCTAACATTTTGATGACCACACCTGAAAGATAGAGGTTTACCTTTGGTGTTTGCAACTGTTTCATTTACAATTTATTAATCATATTGCAGCTTGATTTGGTGGTTACATTTTACTTGATAAACAATCATAACCATCATTTTGTTTCACTTATTTTACTTCTCCAATCATTTAACCTTCTGTTATCTCTAGGATTTTTCACCTGTTTATTTTTAAATTTTTGATTATCCTTGGTTTTTATTGTTTTAATTTTACTGTGTTTTATATTTTATGATTGATTGCTCACCATTAGGGTTCCTTTTATTTCCTAAAATCATCCAAAACTTCATTTATTCCTTATCTCACACAGAGGCTTCCTGCTGCATTAATACCTCCTCTTCAACATTCATCGACTTTCTTTCCTTGTTTGAGAACAATGGTGGTAATGGAAGATTTCAAAGAAAGTTATCTTCTCGAAAATGACAAATATGGATCAGCTGAAGTTGATGGAGACTCCAAATACTGCTTGAGCTCTGGCAAATGTTATTACTTTGGCATTAGGTTCTATCGAGAGCTCTGAACATTCTGGACAGATTGTGGAAGGCTTATACTGTAGAGAATATGTGTTTGCTCTTTCCTGTATTTTAGACAGTTTGATGCCATGGATTGGGAGGTAAACGATCTGAGGAGTCAGAAAAAATCATTGAAGAGATTAAGAACAAGGAATGGGGCTTTCTTCTTATGGATGAGGTAGATGTTGTTCCCGCACATATGTTTGGTAAAGTCATTAGCATTACAAAGTCTCATTGTAAACTTTGGCTTACAGCTACACTTGTCCGAAAGGATGAGCGCATTACTGATTTGAACTTCTTGATTGGGCCTAAGTTATATGAAGCTAATTGGTTAGATTTGGTGAAGTGAGGATTTATTGCTAATGTTCAATGTGCTGAAGTTTGGTGCCCTATGACAAAGGAGTTTTTTGCAGAGTATCTGAAGAAGGAAAACTCTAAGAAAAAGCAGGCGTTGTATGTGATGAATCCTAACAAGTTTAGGGCCTGTGAGTTTCTCATTCGTTTCCATGAGCAACAGCGTGGAGATAAGAGATTTAAAGCTGATTGTTGTTCAAATGCCAAATTGGAACAATTGCGTGGAGGTCTTTCTTGCTGCCAGTAGTGGAGATGCTTTTGAAATGTTTTGAAATATGCAGGGTTTGCATAAATAGTTCACCTTCCTGGAGTGTTTAAAGGAATCTGTTGTCAGTTGCTTATAAAATATGATTAGAGTTCACTTGCTGCTTTGTAAGAAGTATCAGATGAAGCAGAGGTCGATCCAGATATTTTGGGAGAAGATCCAGACGATGAAGAAGCCGACGAGGGTGAGTATGAAATGTACAATGTTCAAGGAACATTAAGAGAATGGGTCACTCGAGGTGAAGTTCGGCGTTTCATTGCCAAAAAGTTCAAATAATTTGTACTCAGCTATGTGAGCCAAAGAAGTGGAAATGGTGAACGTGAATATATTTGACTGGTACAGCTTTGGGATGCCAGCATAGGTCAAAAGTTTACACAGTATAATGAGCATCAGAAAAGGGCATGGTCTGCAGACTTTTCCCAGGTGGACCCAACAAAGTTAGCATGTGGAAGTGATGATTGCACTTTGAAGCTTTGGAGCATTAATAAGGAAAGCATTATTGTTACAATCAAGACAGTGGCCAATGTTTGTTGTGTACAGTTTCCACCTGATTCTGTGAATATGTTAGCATTTGGCTCTGCTGATTACAAGATCTATTGTTATGATCTGCGCAATACAAAGATGCCATGGTGTACTTTGGCAGGTCATGGGAAGGCAGTTAGTTATGTAAAGTTTATAGATTCCAGCACAATTGTGTCTGCATCCACAGATAACACACTTAAGTTGTGGGATCTTACAAAAACCAATTCTTCTGGGGCATCCAATAATGCTTCTACTCTGACCTTTATTGGTCCTGACCTTTATTGGTCATACCAATGAGAAGAATTTTGTGGGTCTTTCTGTTGTGGATGGATATATTGCGTGTGGTTCAGAGACAAATTCTGTTTTTGCTTACTACAAATCTCTTCCTATGCCTATGGGATCACATCGATTTGGATTTGCAGACCCTATATCTGGTCAAGAGATGGAAGACGATGGTCAGTTTGTTTCAAGTGTATGTTGGAGAGGGAAATCAAAAATAATGGTGGCTGCAAATTCCACTGGCAATATAAAATTGTTGGAGATGGTCTGACAGTTTAAAAGAGCTTTGTGGTGTAGTTTTTGCAAGATGAGAAAACGAGTGTCAAATTATTCCCTTTACAGTTCCAGGAGCTTCGTCTTTTGAGCATTTAATATACTTAATGACAGAGCATTTACTAATACCAAATAGCAGAGTATAAAGTGGCTGTAAAGAACTGCATTGCATTAGAGCAACTACTCTTGATGAGTATTGCAGATATATTGAGAACGATCCAGCTTTAGAACGTTGTTTCCAGCAAGTCTATGTTAACCAACTGTCACTGGAGGATACAGTCTCTATTCTCCATGGTCTGCGTGAAAGATATAAGTTGCATCATGGTGTTTGGATCTCTGACAGTGCCCTTGTGGAAGTAGCAATTCTTGCAAAACCGTTACATTAGTGACCGTTTCTTACCTGATAAAGCTATTGAGTTTTTTGATGAGGCAGCAGCATGGGAGTGTTTATTGGAGAAAGGGAGCCTTGGACTCCATTCTAAAAGGAGCAGGAACTGTGTTAAACTTGAAGTAATCCTTTTTGCTTAGCTTAATTAAGAATCAAATGGACAGCTTCTATCAGACAGGTGGAAAGAGTACTAAAAGGATCACAGGTGGCAAGGAAATCATCACATGAAGAGATCAATCCCATATTTCAAGGAGCAATTGGTTCCAGATGTTATGTAGCCAGTAAAGGATTCGATCCCTCTTTAGTCATAGTTTTCCAGCCAAGAAGAACAGATAAAGTTTGTTACTCGTTTTTAGCAAAGACTGACATGTGCTTTCCAGGTGGCAGTTTTAGGCTTTATCTTTCATCCTTTGAAGATTTTCTACCTTGTCATCTCATTGAAGGAGGTTGAATGCTTTTGCAGCTGTCGAAGACTCCAATTAAATATATTGTTTGATTTCCTTTTATGTAGGATTTATCCTATTATTTCGTTGATTAGTTTATCTACGCCATTTTAGGATGATTCGATCCTCTTTTATAGGATCTGATCCTTCATTGTAAAAGGATATAAATGCCCAGAGGGCTTGAGAGCAAAAAAAGGGTGCTTCTTTTCGGGAGAGCACAGGGGACTGCGGGGTTGGCTGTCTTGGGAGATATGCTGGAGAATTTGTAAATACCTCTGTATTTCATGAAATCTATGCAACTTCAAAGTACAGGTTTTAGTTTTTGAATGAATTTGATGTTGATTTGTTGCTGTACTCTATGAACTGTCTCTTTGATAAATATTTTGTGTACTTGGTCACTCACATTCCAATGCATGATTCTTATTTTAAGTAGACAGTTATCTTTCCTTTATACAAACAGTAATAGTTTCACTTCATATTCAGGATCATAAAACTTTGATGTTGGACTTTGTCATTGCTTTTATGTTGTACAGAATTGGTTTCATTTCCCTGTACCTCGTATTCACACCAGCCTTACTTCAATGATTTGATATTCTGATTCATACCTGTATTTATCCATATGTTATATACCAGCTCTGTTCATTGTAAAGTGTGTGATGGTTTTGATTTCAATCCTGTAAACTGTATAAACAAGTGATATTAGCCTAGTGTCCTTTTAGTACTGTAGGTTTCTACTAGCCCTAGTTTGATACCAGCTTCTATTTTGACTTTGATTTCATTTGATTTGATCATTTTCAAACTAAGATTTCCTTAAGCTTGGATCCCGTAGTCTAGGTCCAACTTTAGGGATAACATCTTCTGGCGCCGTTGCCGGGGATGGAGGAGTGAAGATAATCTTCCCCGGGAAATAATGACAAAGATCAGATCCAGCTCTTGACGGTGGACAGGAGCAGGGCGTTAGTTAGACTACAGATTTATTCACTGGGCGACTCCATGTTCGAAGAATCCAGAGGTGATTTTACAAGATGTGTAAGTGTATGGAAACCATGTTGGCACAGAGATTTGCTCCGTTCAATTTCGCAGATATTCTTGGCTTTCCAAATACAGTACCTACCATGGATGAATGGGGAGATTTTCTTCCCCGA